>CAUYON010097378.1:0-10586 GCA_963573935.1 Arctocebus calabarensis | reverse complement strand
ATTCACAAATCATATAAAAGTCAGCAAAAGGAAGGTTTATGATTAGCAAATTCTGCTAGGGAAGAAAATTAAGACCTCGAGTGTTAAAGGACTTGCTAGAAGAAAAGAGCTAATCAAAAGAGACAAAGCTGAGGACAGAACTCTGAGACAGGTTGCCTGAGATCACAGGAGCTCCATCACTTGGCTGGATGACACCTGGCCAGTTTCCTCGCCTGTACAAGAAAGACAAAAAACCGTCCTACCTACAGAGTTCTCATGAGGATAAAATGAATTAATGCCCACGTAGCTTCTAAAAAAGTATCTATATTCAATTAGGGTTACCTATTATTATTCGCTATTTTTTGTGTTGCCATCACCTAAATATTTTACCTATATTAGCATTCCTTAAATAATAAGAAAAAGAAAACCCTACCTTTTTATGGTTACTAAAAATTGCATGTCCTGCTAAAGTTTTTAAAGAATAAAATTTTTTTTTTTTTTTTGTGTGTGTGTGTGTGGTTTTTTTTTGGCCAGGGCCAATTTCAACTGAACCCACCATCTCCAGTATATGGGGCTGGCGCCCTACTCCTTGAGCCACAGGCACTGCCCTTGGAGAATTTTAAAAATATGTATAATGAACTAAAAACCACAAATTTTCAGTATAGGACTGTGTGATCTTTATACTAACTACTTCACTGGGCTAAGCAAGCCTTATCAAAATTGTTTTTCTCTACACACTACCACATTACCAACTACAATGGACAACAAATTAGGATTTCAGCATAAAGGATACAGATCTCCCAAGATCAAAAAAATACCTTCAACAGAATGGAAGCAATCAGTAGAACACCAATACACCACAACAAGCACACATCCACAGAGGTTCAAAGCAACTCAAGAATTTTAGATTAGTCCCAAGAGATTTGAATAGAGTTTTGTACTCCTGCATATAATTTCAAATTTAAAAGGAATATTCCTTGTAATACTGTTAAAATAGAACAGAAACACAGGGTCTAGAGAAAATCCAAAGATTTTTAAATAGTCTGAGATTCTTAGTGAGAAATATCCTAAAAAAAAACTGTAAAAACTTTTTAAGTTTCAGGAATTATACTACTACAAGTAAAGTTACTTTGATTCTAAAACTGCTGCGTAATGATAAAGCAAATGTGTAACTGTGATATTATAATAGTCCCCAATGTCCTTAAGAATCAAGTTTCTTCTGATGCACCTAGGAAAAAAAAATAAAATAAATAAAAAAAGAATCAAGTTTCTCAGTATAAAAAAATAAAAAACATAAATGCAAAACCAAAAGAAAAAAAGAAAAAGACAAAAATGCTACAGTCCTGAATTTGCATTGGAAGTGTCAATATGAACTCATGACTCCATAAATATGTTCACCGAAAAGGACTAGATAACAATGATCAAGACAGTGGCAATCATGTGCACCCCAGGACCAGTCTGTGATCTCCAAACGCCACTTCCCACTAAACGGAACCGGAATTGATTAAAGAAATGTCTGTACAAGGTGATCCTTGAAGATGATGTCATACCAGATAACAAGGAAGCTGTCAAAGACCACCAGGATTATATTAAAAGGATTCAGAAGCAAATTTAAACTCTCACAGGACCAACGGATTGCAACACAGTATGCGATTTTGTATGTTTAAAACCTTGATATTACTATATAGCAAAAAGAATCTAACTGGCCACTGTCAGAATATTTTGAAAAATGGTAAACAAAAAGAAAGAATCGAGAATTTATCCTGCCTTTTCTATGAGCTTTTATAGAAAACAAATAGATAAGGAGAAGCTTTTCTTTTCTTTTTTTTTATTTAGAGCCAGAGTCTCACTTTATCACCCTCGGTAGAGTGCTATGATGTCATAGCTCACAGCAACCTCCAACTCCTGGGCTTAGGCGATTCTCTTGTCTCAGTCTCCCGAGTAGCTGGGACTACAGGCGCCCGCCACAATGCCTGGCTATTTTTTTTGTTGCAGTTTGGCCGGGCCAGGTTCCACCACCCTTAGTATATGGGGCTGGTGTCCTACCCTCTGAGCCACAGGCACCGCCAGAGAAGCTTGTCTTTAAGGAAGCATTCCAGCCAGTAAATAATGAATGACAGCATTAGAAAATCTAATGAATGGATGAATTGGGGCATCGAGCATCCATAAGTATTAGCAATAAAGAAAAGAGAAGGACTCGAATGGGACATGCCTCCTGGAAGACCACACAACCATCCATGAAGTAACCTTACCCATCCTCAAATAAGTAAAACCTACATTTGATTAAGACTTGCCCCTTTCCAAGAAACAAAAGAAAATTTAGCCCAGAATCTGATCAAAGCTCTAGTTCCAACTATCAATTTACAGCCAAGTAAAGCAACTGCACTGCACATATAACCAGTCTGCTACAAAGCGAGACAAACAACCCAGTTTCTGCAACAGGGAAACTGCAAGTCAAACATGAGGAACAATAAAAGGGAAGCCTTTACAAAGAGACTTTTAAAAATGTAATAACCAATTGCAAGATGTGAATACTCCCTGGATTCTAACACAAACAAATGTTTAAAAATTAGACTTTGAACACTGAACATTCAATGGGATTAAGGAATTTTATTTAGGTATAATAATGGTATAGTGAATACACTTTTTTTTAAGTTCTTTTAGAAATGATAAATAAAGGTAGCATGATATCTGGAATTTGATTCAATATAATACTAGAAAGTAGAACTAAATACAGGTATAGATGAGACAAGAGTGGCTAACACGAGCCAATACTGTTTCAGATGAGGGTAGAATGCACAGAAACTCATTATACTATTCAACTATATTTGCCTAAGTTTGAAATACTCCATCACAAAGATTTTTTAAATTCAACAAACTATAAGTAATTGTCATAATAAAAAATAAAAATAAAAGAACTGACCCAGTCAGACAAGAGAGTAAGAGTTAAAAGTAATTATCTAAATCTTTTTGGGTGATGGCAGGGCCCAGAGTTTATGACTCAAGCAATAAAAAAAACAGTTAATATGACTTGACCTCAAACATTCACTACCTGGCTTAGGAACTGTATGAACTTTAACTGAATGTGATGGTTCACCAGAGCCCAACGTCTCTTCTACATTTTGTGACTGAATTAATTCATTAGATCCTTCTTTCTTGGAGTTTCTTCCTTTCTTCCCTTCACTCTCAAAGCTCTCTTTGAGGTCATCACTGAGCGTTTCGACATCACACTGTATGTCCAATTTATTTAGTAATGAAAAGTCACCAGCAACAGCATCATCCATGGGCTCATCTACAAATCAGAAGAAATAAAAGTCCATCATCAGTTGGGTCATTTGACACAATTACAATAAACATGGAAATACAATGCCCCTAGTATGCATGGTGGCAGGGACTCATGTATGTTCACTAAATTCATCTTCCCATCTTCAGAGAGCAAAACTTAAGTCTCTGACACTCCAGCAGGGGAATGCCCTACTAATCCCTTACCAACTGGTAACCAAGCTCCCACCACTGGATTATAACACAACAGATATGACCAATTTTTGCCTTGTTTTATAGGACATTTGTGACCACCCTTTCTCCTCCCCAATGACTGGAACAACCTTGTTAATCACGTGCAGAAGAAGTACCAGTATGCCTGTGGGAAGCAGAGCAGCAGGCTGACCTGAAATGCTCATACTGGACAATTACATGAGGAAATAAACAGATTCCTATCATTTAGTCATTGCATTTTGTCACACCTATTTAGTTCTTTCAAAAGGAATTAATTAATAAGGAAAGAATGGGCAGGAAGAGTCCCAGGATTAAGCATTTCCTATGGCAGTATGAAAGAGAGTGCTAAGAATGGGTGGCAATCCTAATTCTTATGCTCAGTTATAGGCAGTTAGTCACTTCTTATAGGAAAATGTAGAAAAGAAAAAAAATTAAAAAAAAATTAAAACACCCAAAAAACAGAAGAAGCAAAGTTTCTTCAACTAAAGTTGGTTAAATGCTGGTCATCATGAGGGTTTACACCTACAATCTCAGCACTTTGGGAGGATGAGGTGGGAAGAGCACTTAAAGCCAACAGTTCAAGACCAGCCTGTGCAACAAAGCAAGACCTCATCTCTACAAAAAGCTTTGAATATTAGGCAGAACAAGATGGCAAACCAGAAACATCTCCTTACTAGCCACTCACAGCAAGACAGGGGAAAGAAAACTCCAACCACCTCTGGCTGAGGGATCCACCCCAGACACACCACCCTGGCACACTGTGAAGTAGTAGTAGCCTACAGGACCCAGCAAGGAGGTCTGGAGCAGAAGAAAACAAGCACAGAAGCTGAGTGCTTAGAAAGAGGCAGAACCCAGCCACCTAGCTCATCTGGGGAGGACCGGGGACAAGAATGTGCTGAAACATGAAAAAACAGTTTTTTTCATTTGGGGCTAAAATCTACAAATAAGTAGATGGACTCAAACAGTGTCCAGTGAACTGGGAACAAACCGGGTGGGGTGTATCTCCCACTGACTTGACTACTAGCTGAGCGCTGCGATTGTTGGAAGACCATGTGGAAGAAACAGTTCACAAGGTCCTAGTACACGACAGGATCTGGCATACCTACTGAACCCGGGCCCACCCTTGGGGTGAACTGAACGACCCCCGGAACTGCCACCAGGGGGCGCTGTGTGATGTGTCTCTTAAAGAATCTTGTGAGAGCTTTAGGACTCCAATCCCGTGGAGACTGAATGCTGCTGAAGCAACCAGGCCCTGACCAAGGGCAACTAAAGCAGGAAGACAGGCTCCTCTGCAATTACAGAGTGGCTTCCAGCCCTAATTTTTCACAGCAAAGCAGTATATGCTCTACATCTCCTAACACTGTAGCGCCATCTGGTGTCCAAGCAACATACTGGAATATAGTATATATTTACACACATACACACATATATACAGGGTTGCCATACAGTTTCTTTTGCATATTTAATTTGCATACAAACTTTATGGCCACCGTGTGTGTGTGTGTGTGTGTGTGTGTGTGTGTGTGTGTGTGTGTGTGTTTCTTTGGGGGTTTTTTGGTTGTATTTTTATTCATTTTTACTTTTGTCAATAGCAAGGGTTTCTTCATTTTTGTTACGGCTTTTTAGCTCTTTTTATTCTCTTTCTTTTTTATTTCTCTCCTTTTTTCCCTTTTGGTACAGATGTTTCTATTTTTTGCATCTTTCCTCCCTAAATTTCTCACACAAATACTAACATCTCTCTTTTTTTTTTACTTTATCTTATATAATTGTATTTTTAATTTTGTCTATTTTCATTGTTTTTACTTTTCTCTGAGTGCTGGGGGATCATGACATTGGTCTGGCCAAAGGAGGTCACAAGTTAACAATCTAGGGTGTCCTTCTTGAGAAAGGCAGTGTTGGTAGTTCCCCACTATGACACACTGCTGAGTTTTTAATCTTTTTATTTATTTTTTATTCATTTGCCATATTTGACATAGATGGGGTCTTTCCTTTGCCCAGACTGGTAAGGAGGTACTGACTTTGAGGGACCACCCAACCTAGCCCCACAAAGTCCTAGAGTTGCAGTTGTGGCCACAGCACCCTGCTGAACAATGCCATTTCTCCTGTCACTCTCTTTTCTTTCACCTCCATTCTTTCTCCTTTACATCCATTCTCTCTCTCTTTTTTTTCTTTTTCTCTTCTTTCTCCCTTCTTGCTCTTCACCCTCCTTTTTCTTTTGGCCTTACACAAAAGGTCACTTCAATACCTAAGCTCTGAGACAAGATAATTTGAAGAGAAGGAGGTAGTGAGAAGGAAAGTGAGTAGGGGAAAGTGTGAGAAGGAGGTAGTGAGGAGGTAGTGAGTAGGGGAAAGAAGTGAAAAGAACAAACATGAGAAGGAAACAACCGAAAAATTTTGGCAATGTGAAAAACCAAAACAGGTCACTGCCTCAAGGAGCCATGAGGGAGCTACCATAGAGGACTCCACTTTTAAAGAATTAATGCAAATGACAGAAAGGAAATTTAAAATATGGACGGAAAAAAAAATAAAGAGAATTGACAAAAAGCAGAAAAACACAGACCAAAAAATAGATAAAAGATATGAAGAATATAGAAAGGATATGGTGGAGTTTAAGGAATTGAAAGAGTCATCTACTTCAAGATACAGTAGGAAGTATCAAAAACAGATTAGACAATGGAGAAGAATCTCAGAGCTAGAGGATAAAGCTCTTGAGCTAACTCAGGTAGTAAAAGAGAGAGAAAGCAGAACATTCACTCAGAGAATTATGGGACTTCATGAAGCATTCAAACATACGAATTATAGGTTTCCCAGAAGGAGAAGAAGAATGTCCCAAAGGAATGGAAGTTCTACTGGAGGATAACATAAAGGAAAAGTTTCACTAAAGATAAAGATTCTAACATACTCCTTTTCAAGAAATATTGAACCCTGGGTGGGTCATCTCAACACGAATGGAGATCTCCAAGACACATTGTAATTAACCTGTCTAAAGTCAAAACAAAAGAGAAAACTCTACAAGCAGACAGGAGTTAACAGCCAATTGACCTACAGGGGAAGATCCATCAGGATGACAGCAGACTTTTTAACTAAAACTTCCCAAGCCCACCAAGAAAAGTCATCTACCTTTAACCTTCCTAAACAAATCAATGTTCAGCCCCAAATTCCATATCCTACTAAACTAAGCTTCAAAATTGATGGAGAAATCAAATTGTTTACTGATATACAAACACTGAGGATATTCACCACAAGAGCAACTCTACAGGAAATACTTTGACCTATTCTCCACACTGACCATCACAATGAAGGCCCACCAGCAAAATAAACACCCAGAAATTAAAAGACAAAACCTAGCTTCCACAATGGCACAAAGGAAAAAACTAGGCAATGGACTTTCACTAAATAAGATGCATAGAACCCAACCATACCCAACCATAGAACCCATCAATTCCCTCAATAAATGTTAATGGCTTGAATTCCCTACTAAAGAGGCACAGGCTGGTGGAGTGAACTAAAAAAAACAAAAACAAAAACAAAAACAAAAAACAAGTCATGCATATGCTTTCTCCAGGAAACTCACCTAACCTTAAAGGACAAATCCAGAATCAGGGTAAAGGGATGAAAAACATTTCAGGCAAATGGCAATAAGAAGAAAGAAGGGGTTGCAATTCTATTATCAGATGTAAGTGAGAGTTAAAGCAACTAAAGTTAAGAAAGACAAAGAAGATCACTTCATTCTGGTCAAGGGAACAACACAACTAGAGGACATTTCAATTCTAAATATTTATGCACCCAACTTAAATGCTCCCAGATTTATGAAATAGATCTTGATTAGTCTGAGCAATATGATATTCCATATTCCCCCAAAATAGCTGGGGACCTTAACACCCTTCTGGCAGAACTGGACAGATCCTCTAAACAGAAACTAAACAAAGATACAAGGAACTTAAACATGACCCTAGAACAAATGGGCTTAATAGACATATATAGAACACACCCTCCCAAAGCTAAGGAATATATGTTCTTGTCATGGAACATAAATAGATTGCATCCTAAGATACAAATCAGACCTCAAGAAAATTAAAAGTATTGATATTATATCTTGTTATCTTCTTGTACCACAAGGCAATAAAGGTGGAACTCAGCTGCAACAAAAATTTTCATCCCCAGAGAAAGGCATAGAAATTAAATAACCTTATGCTGAATGGCAGGTGGGTCAAAGAAGTAATACAAGAGGAAACCGTTAAATTCCTCAAACATAACAACAATGAAGCTACAAGTTACCAAAACCAGTGGGATGTTGCAAAAGCAGTCTTAAGAGGGAAATTTGTCACATTAAATACCAAAAACATATAGAGAGTAAGCACACCAACAACCTAATGAATCATCTCAAGGAAATGGAAAAAGAACATCCAATCCTAAACCTAGCTCAAGAAAAGAAATAACCAAAATTAAATCAGAAATAAATGAAATTGAAAAAAGATTCAGAAAATTAATGAAACAAATAGTTCTTTGAAAAAATAAATAAAAATCAATAAATCTTTGGCCAAATTAACTAGAAACAGAAAAGTAAAATCTCTAGTAACCTTCATCAGAAATAAAAAGGGGGAAATAACTGATATCACAGGGATTTAATACATTATCTGATTATTAGAAGAAACTCTATGCCCAGAAATTTGACAATGTGAAGGAAATGGACCAATACCTGGAGTCATACCATCTCCCTAGACTTAACCAAGAACAAACAAATCTCTTGAATAGACTAATATCAAGCCCTGAGAAACAAACAAACAGAAAAAAAACAATAAAAAATCTTCCAACCAAAAAAGCCCAAGACCAGATGGCTTTACACCAGAATTCTATCAAATCTTCAAAGAAGAGTTTGTACCTATATTGCAGAAACTATTCAAAAACATTGAGAAGGAAGGAATCTTCCCCAACACATTCTATGAAGCAAACATATCCTGATACCAAAACCAGGAAAACACCCAACTAAAAAAGAGAACTATAGGCCAATTTCACTAATGAATATAGATGGAAAAATATTCAATAAAATTTTAGCCAATAGATTACAGTTACACATTAGAAAAGTTATATATCATGATCAACTAGGCTTCATCCCAGGGATGCAAGGCTGGTTTAACATTCGCAAATCCATAAATGTAATTCACCATATCAACAGAAGCAAAAACAAAAACCGTATGATCCTCTCAATACATGCAGATAAAGCATTTAATAAAATTCAGCATCCTTTTCTAACAAAAACACTTCAGAATACAGGCATGGGGGGCACATTTCTTAAACTGATAGAAGCCATGTACTACAAACCCACAGCTAACATCATACTGAATGGAAGAAAACTGAAAGCTTTTCCACTTAGAACTGGAACCAGACAAGAATGTCCTCTATTGCCACCACTATTCAACATAGTAATGAAAGTTCTAGTCAATGCAATCAGGCAAGATAAGGAAACAAAGGGCATCCAAATGGGGGCAGAGGAGGTGAAACTCTCACTCTTTGCCCATGATAATGATCGCTCTAGAAAACCCCAGAGATTCAACTACATGACTCCTAGAAGTGATCGAGAAATACAGTAACATCACAGAGTATAAAATCAATATTCACAAATCAATAGCCTTTCTATATGCCAACAATAGCCAAGTTGAAAAGCTAATCAAAGATACAACTCTATGGCACCTGTGGCTCAAAGGTGTGGGGTGCCAGCCCCATATGCCAGAGGCAGTGGGTTCAAACCCAGCCCTGGCCAAAAACTTCTAAAAAAAAAAAAAACCAAAGATACAACTCACTTCATAATACCTTCAAAGAAAATGAATTACGTAAGAACATAACTAACAAAAGAGGTGCAGGAGCTCTACAAAGAGAACTATGAAACTTTATGGAAAGAAATAACACAAGACATTAACAAAAGGAAGAGCATACCATGCTCCTGGCTGGCAAAAATCAATATTGTTAAAATGTCTATACTTCCCAAAGCAATCTACAGATTCAGTGCAATCCCCAATAAAATACCAACATGATACTTTGAAAAACTGGAAAAGTAGTTCTTCATTTCGTATGGAACCAGAAAAAACCTGTATAGCAAAGGCAATTTTTAATTATAAAAACTAAGCCAGAGGCATCACTCTTACCAGACTTTAGGCTACATTACAAGTCCACAGTGATCAAAACAGCATGGTATTGGCACAAAAACAGAGACATAGACATTTGGAACTGAAAAGAAAATCAATATTTGAAACTAGTCTCTTATAGCCATGATCTTTGATAAACTAAACAAAAACATACACTGGGAGGGTGGCACCTGTGGCTCAAGGAGTAGGGCGCTGGCCCCATACCCTGGGGGTGGCAGGTTCAAGCCTGGCCCTGGCCAAAACTGGGAGAAGAAAAAAAAAAAAAAACCATACAGGTAGAAAAGAATCCCTATTCAATAAATGGTGCTGGGAGAACTGAATAATCACATGTAAAAGACTGAAATTGGACCCACACCTTTCACCACTTACAAAAATTGATTTGAAGTGGATAAAAGATTTAAATCTAAGGCACAAAACAATAAAAATCCTAGAACAAAGTATGAAAGAAACTCTTTCTTTTTGTAGCTTTTGGCTGGGGCCAGGTTTGAAGCTGCCACCTCCAGTGTATGGGCCAGCGCCCTACTCCTTGAGCCACAGGCGCTGCCACAGAAAAAACTCTTAAGGATGTCAGCCTGAGGAAAGATTTTATGAAGGAGACTTTAGTAACAATTACATCAATAACAAAAATAAACAAATGGTACTTAATTAAACTGAAAACTATCTCAAGAATGGAAAAAAGGCTTGGCACCTGTAACTCAGTGGCTAGGGTGCCAGCCACATACACCAGAGCAGCTGGGTTCAAACCCAGCCTGGGCCTGCCAAACAACAATGACAACTACAACCAAAAAATAACCAGGCATTGTGGTCAGCACCTGTAGTCCCAGCTACTTGGGAGGCTGAGGCAAGAGAATCGCTTAAGCCCAAGAGTTGGAGGTTGCTGAGAGCTGGCACTCTACCCAGAATGACACAGTGAGACTCTGTCTCAGAAAAAAAAAAAGTATCCAATGTACTCAATACTACTATGAAATC
>CAUYON010097377.1:0-22649 GCA_963573935.1 Arctocebus calabarensis | reverse complement strand
AAAGGTTTGGTAGAATTCTGACGTGAAGCCATCTGGTCCCGGGCTTTTCTTTTTAGGGAGATTTTGTATAGTTGATGCTATTTCAGAACTTGATATAGGCCTGTTCAACATTTCCACTACATTCTGGCTAAGTCTTGGTAGGTGGTATGCTTCCAATATTGGTAAATTTCCTTTTGATGCCAGTGCCTCATGATGCCACTTCATTGTTTTCAGGTATCCCTATAAGGCGAATATTGGTTTTCTTCGAGTTATCCCAGAGCTGTCTGACAGAATGATCTGTTTTTGCCTTCCATTTCTCCATCTCTTTGAGCATTTGGGAGCACTCGAAGTCTCTGTCTTCTGTTTCAGAAATCCTTTCTTCTGCTTGGTCCATTCTGTTCCTGAGGGATTCTACTGTATTTCTCAGATCTTTGAGGGCTACAACTTGTTGTCTCAATGTGTCAATATCTTTGGTCATTTTCTTAGTCTCCGCCTTTAGGCTGCTCAGTCACTAGATTACTCGCTCCCGCCCGATGCCTGTTCTGCGACCCTGAGGGTGGAGCTTGTCAGGGAAGTTCTCCCACAATGGCTCCACACAGCCCACCACCAAACACTGGCAGTTCCGTCTGGCTTGGTGGCCCAGTCTGGGGCCCCAGACAACACTCAAAAACCCCTGTACTCCTGCCCAAGTTCTCCCAAGGCAGTTCAACTGAGTGCCAAGTCCAAAAGAAACCTAAACAGCTCATAGGCAAGGCCTTTCTAGCCTGCAGTCCCACTGTTTCCCTACCCACAGACACCAACAGGATCAGACCCAATGAACAGATGCAACCACTTGCCCAATCTCCGCCACTTTTGCCTTCCTCAGGGTGTCCAGAAGCCTCACGCTGTCTCTCTGTGCCCCCAAAGGGAAGTTTCTGGGCAGATCCTGCCGCCAGAGATGCCTGAATTCCTCTCTCCCCAGTCTCACCGTGCCCAGCAGCCAGGAAGCTGTTACTCGGCCACCATCTTGCTCCACCCGCCCCCCACTTAACTTTCTTGACGGCATTCTTAACTTGAGAGAGGCCAAGGACTGCTAATGGTGATTTTGTGGAGAAATCATATCTCATCACTTGGCCTTGAAGTAAAAACTACTTAATATAATCCTGATAATAGAAATGTCCTTGATTAACTTTCATCTTCTAGAATGAGCTGTAGACCAGGCACAGAAGACTTCATTATGTTACATGATGGAATTTAAATATTATCCATTGTGAAAATACAAAGTAAATGTGTATCTGACAAAATTCAGATGGTGGGGATGTAGATAGGAAAAGAGAAAGGGAGGGGTGCCTTAGTAAAATTGGGTAGAACAGGTTCAATAAACACTAGTGAATATATAAAAATAATAGATATGCAGGAGAGAAATAATTAAAGACAGAAATAATACAGAAGTAAGTAATTGCATTGGCAAAGTGAGACCAGTGATGGGGAAGTGAAAATTAATGTTACTATTTGTTAACAGCCATTTTATTTATTTATTACTTTTATTTTAGCTGGTGTGTTTAACATCTAGATATCTTTAAAGCCTCTTATTCATAACTGAAGCTCAGATTAAAATCATCTCCTATGTGATGTCCAGAGTAAATATCCAGAGTAAATATCCTGGCCTCTCTGCTCCCTTGGCACCAAACTCTATTATAATTAAACTTACCACTTCGTAAAAATATATATTTCCATAAATCTTCCTTATAAACTGGAAGTTTCTGAAAGACAGGATTTTAAAAATAATTAGCTCATATAGTGGCACATAATAGCCCTTCTTTTCTTTCAAATCAATCATTTAATCAATCAATCTGTCAGCAGTCAGTCAATCAAAGGAGCAAAGTCCATGTGAAGCCCCAATGCTCACATCAACTGCAAAACTAGAAACCCAAAAGAATATGTAATAGATAAAATAATAAATTCAGACATTGCTTTTTTTTCAGTAGTTTTATTCTTAACCTGAAAATCTTAGCCTTACAAGGTATCCCTAGGTATAGGGCCAACTCACTCATATTTTGTGTCCAGACTACAGTTTCTTTCATGTCTAGATGTGTGTGTCCTAATTTTTAAATGACCCCAAGTATTTAAAATTATTACTGATTTTCCTACTATTTAAAAATCCATTTTAAATAATAGGTGAAGACAACTTTGTTTATAGTCCTACTAAACTTTCTAGGGGTATTGGGGTTCAAAAAGAGACTATTTTGTTCTGAAATTGCCCCCAAGCTATATTTAGTTTGTGTCTCTGTATTCAAAGAATAAATTAGAGAATGACTATGAAACATGGTTGTTCACCTAACATGCTACATATTTTTTACTTCCTGGAAAGTTAATAGGTATAGTTTTTAAGCACAATGTCGAGCCACATAACAAAGAGTCAATGAACGATAAAGCCTTTCTCACATGTCTTTGTAACACTTCAGGTGTTAGGTGCATTGGAGAAAGAAGCATATATTTTTTTTTTATTTCTAGGTCCAAACAGATCAAAAGAGTTCTTGAGAATAAGAAGGGTAAGCCACCAGATACTATACTTTTGAACTTCCCATTCAACTAATTATCATTTAGGGGTTGAAGTATAACCCTGAGAGATGATGCTGATGTGATGTCACAGGAGGTGCTGCTTCTTATGAAGGTCATCTCTAAGTGGAATCTGCCTCTTAGCATTTGACAGAGACTCTTTGTTTATTTAAAATTTTGTACATCATCTGATAATGAAGCCAAATTGTGTTTTTAACTCTATTTTGCAGAACATCATTGATTTAATGAAGACGCACTTGCAAGTTATCAGTAGCACAGCTGAAATGTCACTTACTTTTTAGCTTTAGGCCATTGGTTGAAGTCCAAGTTGACAATTTCACCTTGTTAAGTCCCTGGTGCACAGATGTCCACAATGTGAACCCATTGTACATAATCTTGTAATTTTGGCAGGCTGTGCACTAGAAAAGCCTGAAAAGGCTACTGGCACAGAATACATTACTCTGAACAAAAGGCCAGGGGATGAATGAGGAGGATGTGAAACTCCATAAGAGCAGCACAAAACGCATAAGGAATTTGGACCCTCTCTTCCACGATCATGATATTTTCTTTTCAATATTGACTTTTGATTCAAAAGAAGAAAGAAAACTACTTTCATTCTAATTTTCTACTATAAATTTTAACTAAGAAATGAGTATGAGGAAATATTATGTCTGCATACATAAAAGTATATGCATGTTAATAACACTTGTCAACAAAGTAATGAAAAAAATCACAGAGTCACACAAACAAGCTGAATTACAGACATTAAGGAATTATTAATTTGGCTGTAAATACAAACATAAAGTCAAAAAGTATAAAAATAAGTTTATTTGAATAAAATTTATTATAGATGATTGATGAATTTATGCAGCATTTTGAAAAATGAGGGAAAAGGTGCTATTTTTTACTTTAAAAATCCTCAAGAACTGAAAAGAAATATCTTATTCTTTAGCAAAATATTTAACAAAGAACACATCTCTTTGTAATTAATTATTAAATCTAGGTCAGTGTTTTAGTGCAGGACACTATTATTGACTTTGATTATGAGAAACAGTCAGCTATTATCTCTTGCTAGAGAACCTGCTAACTTTGAACTTCATTTCACACCTGGCACCTGTAATTCACTGAGAAGTATGAGGAAAACAACACTGAAGCCCCAGCTGTGAACCAACTTACCTACAATCCCAAGCTCTCTGACATGTGACCTTGGGAAAATCACTCAAACTCACCAAGTTGCAGTGTTTTTAGCATAATATGTAAGTTTCACACAATGTAATGGAGCAGGCTGACATACTATTCCCTAAAAAGCAGAGCACTCCACGGGAGCTTACATCAGTTCTCCTGAGCCCGGTAGGAAGATCTCCTTTCCTAGATGTGTTCTCTGTTCTGCTTCCCTCTCTGATTAACCTCGTCAGCTCTCTAGACACCAATTTCCCTGCAGAGAGATCCAACAGGTGACCCTAGGAATGGAAGACCAGGCTCTCTTGTCACCTTACAGACCTAGAACACTAAGAAAAAAGTATAATCTCTACCAAGGGGAGGTTTTAGGCCCCTTATATCAATATTTTTCCATCCATTTATCATTTTTTTAATAGAGGAGATAAAATAAGAAACAGGGATTGGTTAACAACAAATTTACTGGTCTCTTTTCCAGTGGTCCCTCTTGTGAAGGAACAGATTCTGCTTTATTAAGCTAGTCCACCTTTTCCTCTTTGGCCAAGGTCACAGTTCAAACTGTACTTTCCTGGTCAGTTCTTCCTAGGCCTCTCCCAACACAGTGAGCTGGTCTCTGCTCTCTGAGTCCATCTCTGAAGGAAAAATGCAAGTTCCCCACCACATAACAGAAAAACTGTGCTAGTATGGAGTGCTCAGCAAAATTGTCACAAAGTAGATTAAGCAAGCACCAAGATAATTACTGGGCCCAGAAAAAGTGCCCAGCAGTTTCTTGTCTCTAAACCACTACTCAGATTGGCCCTAGCTGCTTTAGAACCTCTTTACCTGTCCTATGGAGCCCTTTAGCTAACAGTAACACTAATATCCCCTCCTAGTAGAAAGCTGTAAATATCATTAGCATAACATGTGTTGTATGATGAGGCATGGTTGGTTTCACTGTGAACAAATAATAACACAATGTAAAAGCTCTGCATGGCTCGTTAGGAAGAGATTTGAGACACCTCTACAAGGTGGACAAACGCGGCTCTTGCCTGCAACAAAGCTCCCAGGGAAGAAATTCCTGTGCTCCCCAGAAATGAGCGCCTTTGTAAGTAAAGTGTGCCAACTCACCTAACTCACATGCTGGACTCACCTGAGGCATGCTTTGTTCTCTTGACTCCCTCTTGGTTTGGGGGGTAGTTTTTCTCTATTGTCCCAGGAGTTTCCTAAAACACCTTTCAAATGTCTAGCTATCGCCTGTGAATATTTTATTATTATTATTATTATTATTATTCATTATTACTGACAAAGTCTCACTCTGTTGCCCAGGATACATGTCCTGGCATCAGCAACCTCAAACTCATAGATTCAAGAGATCCTCCTGCCTCAGCCTTCCAAGTAGTTAGGACTACAGATACCCACCACAACAATGGGTTAATTTTTCTATTTTTAGTAGAGACTGGGGTCTTACTCTTGCTCAGGGTGCTCTCTAAATCCTAACTAAGCTCAAGCAATTCTACCACCTTGACCTCTCAGAGTTCTAGGATTACAGGAATGAGCTACTGTGCCCCACTGTTTATTATTTATTTTGCTATGTCCAAAACCTTTAAAGACTTAGTACAAAGTAGTGATCTCAAAAACAATTCAAATATACAGTTGCCCCTTCCCTATCCTTGGGGGATGCATTCCAAGACTCGCAATGGTCACCTAAGACCATAGATAGTATCAAACTTTCTTGTGATTTTCTTAAATTTATATACCTAGGATAAAGTCTAATTTAGAAATCAGACACAGTAGAAGATTAATAAAAATAATAAAATAGAACAATTATTATAATCCACTGATAAGAAAGATATGTGACTGTGGTCTTGCTTCCACTCAAAGTATTTTATTATATTGTACTTACCTATCTTCAGACTACCGTTGACCTTGGGTGACTGAAGTAGTAGAAAGAAAGCCAAGGTTTAGGGGGAACTACTGTACAGAAATGGTATTTATACATACAGGGACACACAATAAAATGTGGTTGTGAAAGTTAGGGAGGGAGTGAGGGAGATGTGAGTGAGAGGGAGCACAATAGGTCTAGAGATCTAACAGAGAACACGAGAGCCACAGGTAATATAATTGTGTACTGTATTTGTGATTCCTGCCAAACTAGGAGATTTTAGCTTCTCTTGCCTCCCCCCCCCAAAAAAAAGAAAGAGAAAACAGAGTAATTATGTGGATGACCAATATGTCAATTTGCTCCATGGTAGTAACCTTTTTACTATCTGTATATTTTATATAACTTTGTGTTGTAAGCCTTAAATACATGCAATACAATTTATTTTCAAAAACACATTCATTGTTCCGGGAAGTCTGGGTAGCCTTGATTCAATTAGTTGAAAATTCTTAGGAAGAAGATTTAAGTTTCAGCTTCTACCTAAGAGTTTCCAGGCCACCTATCCAGATGGCCAGTCCTGCAAATTTCAGATGTGCCGATCTGCCCTCCCCTCCATTGTGTGAACCAATTCTTTGCAAGAAGTCTCTTTACAGGTACATGCCGCGGGTTCTGTTTCTTTGGTGGAACCTTCAAGGATATAAGTATTGTCTATTGATTTTGAAAAATTTTATGATATCAGAATTTTATTCATGTTGATATCAATCTGCTGATTCCTCAGGGAATTTCCTACTGTCAGATAAAAGCCTGGCCTTTTCCATTCCTCCCTCCATCCCATGGAGGAAGCCCTTCAGTAAATCTTGTGGTTAACAGAACACCTAGAAGCCTTTATCAAAAACCCTTTGCTGGTGTGTGTGTGTGTGTGTGTGTGTCCATGTATGTATAAATATACATTTCTCTTCTCCTTCCTTATTGAATAGAAGATAGTAACGATAGCTTTGATAGTTTCTATCTTAAAAGTCTGGCCTGGGTTCATCATTCCATAATGTATAGTTACATCACAAAATCACATGGTAATGCCACAAATGTATTCAATTTTCATTTGGCAGATAGATAAACAAACACATAAATAAATAAATAAATTGCTTTTACTAAAGAGTAAAGAAGCCTAAGAATTTTCAAAAATCATAATAGTTTATAAATAAGCTCCTATTATGTTACTCTCTTAATTCTTACCATCCTTTGAGTTGTTACGAAGAAGCTTTTATTTTTATTGTCCACTCATGCTTGGTATTTCTGTGGCAGATTTCAGAAAACCTGCTTTTTGAAGCAGGGTTATTTCTCTAGCATTATGTTGACATTTCCAGATGACTATTTAAGTGATATTTGTGGTTTTAGAAACTTTTAGGAGAGGAATTCTTAATGCATTTCGATCTGACTGCAAAATTCTAAGCAAAGCTAAATATCACGGTGCACCAGGCTCAGAAAATACCTTTCCTAGGACAGAGTTCTCGCTGCTTTACAGCACTGACTTAGAACTCAAAGATTCTCTTAAAATCCAGCTCAAGTATAATTATCACATATGAGTAAACATTTTCCTCCAAACAGTAACAATAATAAACATATCACAAAATGGTTTAGCTTAATTATTGTTATTTAGAGCCCAAAGACTTTTATTTAGCCCATTTTCACTGTCATTAAACAGAAACTATAATTATTATATTTTAGTCTTGCTCATTTTCCTTTACTTTGTAAATAAGTTTTGTTTTTACTATAGAAGGTCATTCAATATTTATTAAACATGTTAATATTTGAAGTGACTCATCACTTCACATATTCTAATGGGACAATCTTGTCAAACTTGTTGAACATTACAATGATTTATCATGTTTGATAGTGCCTGAAAACAATAAAATCTAGTAATCCAATTGTTGAAAGGCTACAAACCACGGAGAAGAACCCATTAAGCGCAAATTGGACAGCCTGTATATCCTAGTTCCTGCATAATTGGACAGAGTTGTTTGGATTTATATAAATTCATATTTTCCTCTCCAAAAAAGAAATTCCATTGTACCATTTTCCTATTTTAGAGACTTTATCGCTATCATCTGCAGAAACTCCCAAATTTTATTCCAAGAAATATTCTGCCCTGGAACATATGACATCATGAATAATAGGCAGAACTAGAGGTTCTGAGATTAAAAATGGTGAGACAGTGATAAATTA
This sequence comes from Arctocebus calabarensis, assembly GCA_963573935.1. Lineage (NCBI taxonomy): Eukaryota > Metazoa > Chordata > Mammalia > Primates > Lorisidae > Arctocebus > Arctocebus calabarensis. The sequence continues at coordinate 14,875 of CAUYON010097377.1, read as the reverse complement.
AACATGGTCTGAGGCCTTTTTAAGAGCAGACTTTCCCAAAATCTTCAGCATGCTCTGATGTGCATGTGAATAACAGGAGAGAGGTAGTGTTGGCAGGTTTCTTCCCATTATCTAACTACAGCTCACCATTACAGGGATGGATGTGCGAGGAACATTTTGAGTGATTCTGATCTGTAGGAATCAAATATATCCTGTTTCTAATGGTGTTCAAGTTCTTTCACTTCTGCCTCAAAATTAACTTCACCTCCTTACAAATTCTCCACTGGAATCAAATGGGCCAACTCATGGTGCCTCAAATCTGGCTCATACATTGCTGATTCATCGTCTTTCTTAGTGTCTATACCGAAAAACCTTCTCTTATTTTCTCTACTTACCAACTTGTAAGCATTTCTCAGGGCCTACTCACTTTCTGAATTTTTCTACTGATTATGTGATTTATGACATCTTTTATTTTCATCATACTTTGTTAAAACTTATGTTTACTTATGTTAAAATAAGAACAGGGACTATATGTTTTATATATATTTTTTCAAGCTGTGAATTTGATGCAACATTTTATGAATATAGCCATTATTCCATTTGTTCATGGGTGATTACATAAACATTGGCGTGAATAAGTGGCATTGATAGTGCTCACAGCTGGGAAGACAGAAACTCATTCATTCTCTAGTTATGATAGGCAAATCTGAGAGTCCCAAACATGTTTCTTAGTTTGAATTATTTAGATTTGCTTTTTATTCAGAAGGCATCTGACTGTTCTTCAATAATTTGCTAAAAATATTTCTTCTGTTTTTTAGCGTATAGAAAATACTAACAGAAGACAAGAAAAGAGGAATTTAGGGGATACTAAGGCAGAGCTAAACCCAAAACCACAAGTTTCAAAAACAACCCTACTGTCATATATTCTGTATTTCACACTGAGTTTCAAATGGTCTTGATTCTTCTTTCTTCCCATAAAATGCTCCTCAAAGTAGAAATTCTATCAATACAGTAAATCAAGATAGACATGGGAAGCTTTTGTGAAATCTATCTATGTAATTGAAAGTAGTAATGTAAATAACAGGACAAAATTTATCTCTGCAAAAAGATAATTTAAACTGTGAATTTGTAAAAATGTATGATAGTACAAGTGGGTGTAGAAGGAAGCAATGAATAGTGTCCAGAGCTGAATGTTATGGAAATATCTCTTTCCTTTTATCTAGCTTGGTGACCTTGGGCAAGCATGAAGGTCAGTGAGGCCCAGCTTCCTTCATGTTCTCTAAAACCTTTTCTGATGACATATTCTACGACTTACTAGATAAAAGGACTTGTTGCTTCTATATAATGGAGGTTATACTCATTTACATTTTCAAAAATGATTATGCTGTTAAAAGACAAAGAGAAATTTAATCTTTACAATATGACTGTAGTGCACCATAAATAGCAAATAAAGTGGGCACTTGGTATAGTAGGTTACCCTTCTTACCACCTCCATGCCATATTTATGTATGGTAGCTCAACAGTAGGTTTGCACACATCTGGTCAAATAGATACAGAAGAGGAGACTAACATCAGATTTTATACCTGGAGACTTTTGGTATGACTGGCCATGTTGCTATCTCCATTTATACATTAATCTTAATTAGTGCTGTTCTGAATCATAACATTCTTAAACATTTACATTGATACAAATGAATCGTGGCTCTATTTTAAAATGACCCTTTCATATGTTTAAAAATCAGCCTGTAGTGTGATCTCAAAGATCAAGGCAAAACCCTACACTCCCCCCTAGTGATCAAAGTCTGATGACCTCCAAATAACAGAAAACACAATAAGTGGACTTTAGATCACAAGAACAAAAAAATGCCCAGAAGCTACACAAGTCACTGCTGGTGTTCTTTACTTAGGATCCTTTTTATGATAGAAGAATAAAGCACAAGCTGTCAAGAGGCAGCAACTTCCAATTCCTTGGTCTGAAGCCTCAGTCTGAGTAACCAAACAAATAGGTTATGTATATACTCAGGAGAAAAGATATGAGACCAAAGAGGGTGAGGCAAGCCTTAAGGAATGAGATTTGAAGAACAAAATGAAACAACAGGTCAGAAGCAGAAATTCTAACTTGGAATTAGTAATCATGGAGCTTGCACAGTCAGTTGCATTGAAAAATTTCATAGTCCATGAAAAAGGATTTCTTTCATAATTATTTCAATGATGTAGATAGCATATGTTTTTAGATAAACAGATTTGTGAGTTCTGGGGGCTGTCCTTTGTTCTCGTACTTAAAAAAAGTTTTTACTTTATTTCTGGAATAATATGACTACAGGTCAAAAGAGCATTCGTTGAAGTGCCTCAGTCACTTATACGTACATCAGAATATTTTGTAAAATTTTTTAAAAAATCATTAATTCAGGGCAGTTTCTGTGGCTCATCAAGTAGGGCGCCAGCTCCATAGACCGAAGGTGGCGGGTTCAAACCTGACCGCAACCGAACTGCAAAACAGAAAAAAAAAAAATAGCCAGGCATTGTGGCGGGAGCCTGTAGTCCCAGCTACTTGGGAGGCTGAGGCAAGAGAATCGCCCAGGAGTTGGAGGTTGCTGTGAGCTGTGTTATGCCACGGCACTCTAGTGAGGGCGATAAAGTGACACTCTGTCTCTACAAAAAAAAAGAAAAAAAAATCATTCATTCAGAATATACAGTTAGAATTATTGATTTTTCTTTTACACTGCACCACTTAAACTTCAATTTTTCTTGGCCTAAAAGAAGTAATGCAAGCAAGAAAATTCCTATTATACTGAAGAAAGTATAATAGAAAGTAGTTTTATCAAAATCACTTAAAAATTGCTATTAGCAGACAAACAAACCATATGATCCTTCTCTTTTCATGAAGATATGTCTCTTTAGCAAAACCTGTTTATACTTCTTGCACTTGGTTTCAGTTATAAGTTTCTCATTAAGCAATCATTACCACCAACATATAGGCTAAAAGATTTCAGAATATTTAAGGCCAACAGTCATAAAACCTGGGGAGAATTCTAACACGATCTGAATGTGGTTTCTCCCTTCTGGTTCATCTGGCAATTCTGACACTGTTACCTCCCTCCAGTGAGCTCATATAATATCTCTCCATGATTCGTAAACATTCAACATTATATACAGAATACATTACAGAAGCTTATTATGGAGACTGGCCTATTTGTCCCTCTATTCTCCTAACATACCCTCAAAGCCAGTAAACTTGCTCATCATTTTCCAGTTCTTTAGTAATGTCTCTCCCTCCCTTCTTAGGCTTAGCTGTTTATCTGCAAGGCTGAACTTTTGAATTCTTACTCATTCTTGAAAGTTCGAATGTCACCTTTTCCAAGAAGTATCATCTTCCTGCTGGGTCCTCTCATCACATTGAACCTGCATTGTCTAAGAGCACTTACCACTGCTGGCTCACAGGTGAACTGTCTGCAGAGAACTTCCCTGTCCTGGTGGATGACCAATGTCTTGAGGGCAAGTCCCTATGCTTTGTTCACTTTAGTATTCCTTAGACACCTAAGAAAGATTCCCATTCTTTAGTCATGATGAGGTCCAATAATTGGTTATTAAATTTAGTTAAATAGAAAATATTCATTTTATTGGTTTCAAAATAATAGGAGCATTAAAATTCTACATTCAGCATTTTAAAAGTCTTGCATTAGCTTATATCACAAGAAATGCTTTTTTTTATTAAGTCATATGCACATAGATCATGAATATAGTTATGCCTTTGTGGGATTCCATGTGTTGATTATTTGTACAAATTGGAGTGCTTAGATCCTACTAATTACAATAGCTTTCAACTTTGATAACTTTTTTTCTAGGTATTGGTGATCAACTAGAGAGAAAAAGACTCGTGTTTTCATTCCTCTTTAGAAAAATAATTATATTTCAATGATAAAATTAATCCCTCCACTGGAAAAAAAATACATAATCATTAATTATCAGTGTTTTGTGTTTCTCTTTCTTTAAAAATCAAAAAAGAAAATGAAAAAGAGCTCAGACAAGTATCTGGTCTAATCCTGCTTGGAAGCAGTTTATGAGTTTTCAGTATAAGAGTCTATATAAATCTGACATTATGATTATTATTTTATCCCCTTATGAACTTTCTTGTGCACACATTAAAATATTCAAGATGCTAATGACATGCCACTAAAATGAAAAAGTATCCAGGGACGTACCTCTCTCTGTGTGCTCCCCTAACAGAAAACTCCTCTCTTCTCGCTGAAATATGGGTACCGTGAGTGTGGAGGTATAATACCAACTAATACTTAGGACTTTTCAACAGGGTTATAATGCGAGGTAATATGCAACCAGAAGTGAGAGCTAAACACAGTTTCTGCATCAGTTTTAAAGTGCCATTCCCTTGGGAATAATGAGACCGCTATGCATCACCTCCTAAAAATACAAATTAATAATTAGTGCTGAATTGTGAAACCAGCACCAATCAATAAGCACATGCAGAAATCCAACTGCTTATAGAGGTGGAGTGATAATTCTTCTTTTCAAATAATTCCATTGCTTGGCATCAGACAAATGGGAATTGCTTATATTACATGTTTTATGTTCATGACTGATAATTCTCCCCCTGACACATGGAAGGATGCATTATGAGGATGTTCAGAAAATCAAAAATTAGGTATGCTTACACTCATTTTAAACCAGCATATTTTAGTATAGGTGAAAATTTTCTTTGCTTCATAGTTATATAGGATACCAATTATCTTTTAATGTAAAGAAGCACATTCTTTAATAACTGATGCCTAATCTTGAGCTCTTTATTCACCTTCCCTTCTGTCTCCTTACTTCTCTGCACAGAGACCTGTTACCCCTTCATTTAATGGGGACATCCCAACAGCAGCACACTATTCTTTCTAGGGTAGATTTCTCAGGAGTTTTCTTCCCGGAGTGAATATTTATACCAACATCACATGAACAGTTGTTTGCGCCATACTAGAAATCAGGGCAGGTTTCATGGACATGTAGTCCACATGGTCACCAGGCATCCCACCCTTGCTTTCATGTTCTGCTGAAATGTTTTACTCTTAATGTTTAAATAAGCAGCCCTGAATCCATGTTTGGCCCCAAGCCTCTAAACGATGCATCTGGCCCTTCCAAGAAACAGTAAATTGACATCCATTTGTTTAAAACCAAAGATAAAGAGGGCGGCTCCTGTGGCTCAGCAAGTAGGGCGCCGGCCCCATATACCGAAGGTGGCGGGTTCAAGCCTGGCCTCTGCCGAACTGCAAAACAAAAAAATAGCCGGGTGCTGTGGCGGGCGCCAGTAGTCCCAGCTACTAGGGAGGCTGAGGCAAGAGAATCGCTTAAGCCCAAGAGCTGGAGGTTGCTGTGAGCAGTGTGACGCCATGGCACTCTACCCAGGGCGATAAAGTGAGACTCTGTCTCTACAAAAAAAAAAAAAAAATTTGCTCAAGCTGAACGTTGACTAGATGGAGAATTCTATGCACCTGTCAAACACATTAGTAAAACAGCACAGCATCACCTGAATTTACAAAAAACAAAACAGGATTTGGTCAACTACATTCTCCCCCTTCAAGCATATCATACTCTTATCCATTAGAAAGGAGAGTGTCAGAAAAAAATGTTTGAAAAATACCAACAGATGCTTCCAAATCAATACTCCTGTGTATTTATTAGACACCTGTCTACCTGTCAGGACTGTAAGCTGTACTTACATCAATATTTAAAATAATTATAGAGATTACTATTGAGAATGGTTAGTCAGTTCTCAATAAAATATTCTGAGAAAATATTCAAAATTACTCATATTCTCTGAGATGGTCAAATTAAAATCCAGTTACAAATTACTTTCTATCATCTCTCAATAGCAGGAATGTTAGGTTTGAGTCTCCCTGCCTCCTGTCACTCATCTTTTACTACTAACAACGTTGGATACTGGGTCTTTCTTCCTGTCTGTACCTGGTGCACTCACTTGTCATGGCTTCATGGACTTTAGGAGTAGAGGGAGTACAGCTCGCCTCTGTTTTATATTTGGAATGAAAACTGTCAAATGGTGGGTCTGGTAACTGCTTAGTTGTAAGACACCTCCCTCTTCTATAATTCTGTAGACCTAACGACTCAGCAGTAGTTAGCTCCCATCATTTTATTCTGCTTTCGCTCCATTAGAGACTAATAGGACACTTTTATCCTGTCTGTCCTCTTCTTCCCATGTAAGACAGAAATGACACCTCTTATACTAAAGAGAAATAGTGCCCCTTTCCTAAAGCTTACTAAAGGCCTCCTGGCCACAATCTCTTTTTTTTTTTTTTTTGAGACAGTCTCAAACTGTTGCCCAGGGTAGTGTGCCATGACATCAAAGGTCACAGCAACCACCAAGTCCAGCTCAAGTGATCTTCTTGCCTCAGATTTTTCTATTTTTAGTACAGACGAGGTCACGCTTTTTGCTCAGGCTGCTCTCAAACCCATGAACTTAAGCAGTCCACCCACCTCAGCCTCCCAGAACGCTGGGATTACAGGTGTGAGCCACCATGCCAGGCCAACACGATTTAATTTTTGATAGATAAAAAATTATTCACTTATTTTAATTAATAAGCGACCTTTCACGACAAGCCACTTCTCTTCTTAACCTCACCACATTCCCTCACTATATAGATCTGAAAACAGGAGTATCTTTAAAAGCCAGAATGGCGATTGATGCATATCAGATGCAGAGCCACAGTGTTTGCAGGTTAGTGACTGTGGGAAGATGGAATCTTCATCTGTTTAATTAATGATGTGGGCTTTTATATTTGGCTTTCATAAGGAATCCGCCGTTGCCTGGTAACAGATTCGCCTGTGGGCTCCCAGAAGAAGCTGGGCTTTCCAGCAAAGCGCCCTGTTGTCCTATAAATAGGGCAGTAAAGCTTGGTCAGACATGCCTGAGGCACTCAGCGGTTCTTTCCTCTACAAGTATCTGATTCTTCCTGGGAAGTTTTCTTCACCAGAGACACACTCAAAAGGACAAAGAGGAAAGAGAAGAAGGGCCTCAATTTCCATTTTAGCCAAATAGTGTGAAGGAATGCAACCTACCAGAGAGATGATTTGCCCTCTAAAATAAACTACTTTTTGGAAAAGCATTAATTAGTTGAAAATAAAAATTAATTATGATTCCTGGACAATTTAGCTTCAGGATAAACTAAAGCACGGTAGGACAGTGGCAATCAGTGAAACCAAAACCCAGACATTGAAAAGAATCCTCCTCACGAACCGTGCTGTGAGTAATGCATTTCTGAGCTTGAGGGAAGGTTTCATTCAGTGAAGCCTCCTACCTCACATTCTCCTTGCTGCTTTTGGTTCCTGTATAACGTCACCTTCTTTTAGTCCATACGACTGTTGGTTGGTTTGTTTTCCGTGATAGCACCAGCTGTAAGAAGGTGCTTTTCTATTTATTCTTCACCTATGCTTACGACACCTAGAACAGAAGATGACAGACGCGTGTGTCCAGTAAATGCTTCTGCAGAAGAGTTGAAAGTACTTGAAACAGTCTATGAGCTGAAGATGGGAACAATTTAAATTTTGAGTTTTTTCTTGTTTGTGTTTTAATTTCCATTGCCCGACACACAGTTGTTTTTCAATAAAGTTTTATTAAGTGAATGCCGGAGGGAGGGATTGGATTGACAGATGGGTGAATGAAAGGATGGACAAGGTGAATGAATGAAAGAACAAATGAGTAAGTGAATAAAGGAAAGAAAGAAAACAGAGATAATTAAACCTCTTTTGGTGAAAGACTGAGTTTAAAAAAATACTAACATGTAAGAACACCATCTAGTGGTGACTGAATAAGCGTAGATGAAACAGTTTGACGCCAACTGAGGTGATACTTGAGGAGGCAAATTTAATACCGTCACCAAATGACGTGGGTCTCTGACAGGATCAAAACCGTTGCTGTGTGCATTTCACAAATTTATTAAGATTCAGGTAACCATTTATTAAAATCTGTCTCAAATTTTTTTTTACCATTTTAAATTTAGCTGCTTTTTATTCAATGCCTACTATATTCCAGGTATTTTTTTTTCAAATTATTTGTAATTTTTAATATACATCAAGTTAGGCATTATCTTCTCCCATTCGCATCAAGAAGATTAAAACAAAAGAGACTATGAGACTCGCAAAGCCTATATAAACTAAGTAAAATATAAGTAGGCTATGCATTTGAAGAGGGACACACTATTTATATTCAAATAATATCAAAAGTACCAAAAATTTTAAGGTCTTAAATCAATTTAACATTTAGAATTACCTGTATGGAAAAAAAAATATTGACTATGATATGCCAAATCTTCTCTTTTCTTAATATACTGAAATATTTGGTCAAGAGGGGAGAAAAAAATCATATAGGATTTATAAACTGAGTTAATGTATTTGATTTTTTTTGAGAAAATATATTCCACTGATATTATACTTGACACAGTCAAAAAATGTTTTGTCAAAATTTAGCAAAAATAAAGTACTTATTAGGAAGGGTTAAAACATTGACTTCAGAGTTTTTGTTTGTTTTTGTTTTTGAGGGGTGTATCAAGTAATATTTCCAAGCAACCTTTGATTCCTTCAATGACTTTTTATAATTTCACAAGTAGTTATTTTTTTTTAAATGAGGGGGAGATTTATAAAAACAAATATAAATCAGACTGCAGCATTTCCCTTGTTAGCAACACAATGATTTATATTAATAAGCTTTGAGTCTCAAAGTAAATAATTCACTCTTTTTCCTAAAGCAAGAATTATTTCCTAAAGCACATTTGTGTTTTCTAAGATATACAACTGGTACTTTGTTAAAAGAGTGGAATCGAAAGAAGTGAAAAATGAAACTCATTAAGTAGAAATATTTTCTCCGTCCTTGAAAATAAACCATTGCATCATATACACTAGTGTTGTAACTTGTATGAAGTAGCAAATAAAGGGAAAAATGAACTGTCCATGTATCTATACATTCATAACAGTTCTCTCCTAAAATAGACATTTTGTTGCATCTGTCATATTGGAAACGTATCAACTTACTAACAACTCTAGGAGGGGCTAGTAAAAAATGATGGCAGTGCAATGCTTTTGAAAATATAATGTCACAGTTTGAGCCAAGTGAGACAGAGCAGCTCAACATTTGAATGCAGTATAACTCAAACTAGTTTATAGAAACATATATCTAAAAATTCAGGCTCAATTTTGAAGCAAAGTTCATCCGAAGCTCAGTATCTTGCAAAAATTTGCTTTCTCATAGTAGCCCTTTGACAATAGGAGTCTTTCCTATTACTTAGATTCTCCGACCTGTTCAATGAAATGTATAACACCATTAGATGAGTAATTAATGCATTCTCTCCTAAAGAAGACAAGTCTTCAGAAGCCCTCGATGATGCATCTTTACAATGACATAGGAGTAATCGTATATTGTGGTGGTGAAGTATGTAGCCTCTAGAATCAGACAGCCTTGATTCTGGAAGCATACCATTGCGACCTTACCATTATCACTTTGCAGTCTAGCAGACCCGTGAAATGAAATTGAGATTGTTAACCTACCTGTCTTATAGGATTGCTATAAAAATTAAGTAAGACCAATGATACCAGATATCAACGTTAGCTAATTCTGATGAAATCAATTCAAGTTCCATGAGGCTTAGAATTAGGTGTATTTTCGCACACATCTAACTTCCAGTGTCTACAAAATGTCCAGAAAGAAACATGTGCTTAAGAAATAATAACCGAATAAGTGAATGAATGTATGAATAATAGAAAAAGAGACTGGATAGGTGGATAAATGAAATATGTTACCATCATTCACCTGTGATTACATTCTGATAAAGAAAAATTAAATGTCCTACCAATATTTTTCTTTCCAGTATATTGTTGTATTTTTGCTGTTCGGTGGATAGAATACATGGTCTTTGAGCAGGATTGTTTCGCTGTTGCAAGTTAGAGGCGCTTTCCTTCAAAACTAACTTTCAGAGGTTTTTATATTATTAGACATTTGAAATAATATCTGAAAGTGATGAGAGTATTTTGGTACGTTTGGAAAGGTCTCTCCTTAGAGTCTATGCTGTGGGTGTTTAAAATGGATACGTGTGTATTTTCTAGGTAACACATCCTTTGGAGGCATTTATATTTTTTGGCACTTTGGAAGGTGGAGGTGGTGTTTGTGATTTAGTAACTGACATCGAGGCTTAAATACTTTAAAGCTTTTCCACATTTTCATCTTGGAAGAAAGAAGTAGAATTTAGAATATTCAAATTAACATTTATCAAGGAACCACTAGAGTTTGTGTTCTGTATAATTTTTTCCTATATGTTCTCTAATTTAATCATAAAATAATTTTATTTTACAGTGGAGAAATGTGAAGTTCAGAGATGTCGGAAAATTCGCTTTAAGTCAGACACATACAAAGTGGTAAAGGAGAAATCCAGACGCACTGTGTCACTTTCCGATATCAGTGTTATCCCACTATATCATTCTTCCTTTAACTGTGTCTGTTCCAGTACACAAAAAGATAATATTTCCTAAGGTAGAATTTTGTGGAGCTCTGGAAGGTTAAAACTTTTTTTATTTTTAAAGAGATTTATGGGTGGTGCATGTGGCTCAAAGGAGTAGGATGCCTGCCCCATATGCCAGAGATGGCAGGTTCAAATTCAGCCCCGGCCACAAACTGCCAAAAAAAAAAAAAAAAAAGAGAGAGAGAGAGAGATTTATGTCTACTAACTTTGGAAAACACTACATTTTGGAATTTTACAATTAGTTTTATTGATATTAACCTTTGTATGTTTCATACCAAATACAGAGATTCACATGTGGGAAAACACATAATAAATAAACATTATCAAGTGAAGAGATAAAATGATTATCACAAATTCATGTTGTAGTGATTGATAGTCAGGAGTAGCAGCATTAACAAAAATTATATTAGCATATATTTCATATATTCTACAGGAAATTATCTTATTTAACTTAATCTAATTGCAATTTTACAAAATCCTAGGACCTTGTAATTTGTTTGGCATGTAGTTACCAATTGATAAAATATTTAGCAAAGAAATAGCCTGAGACTCTGGACAGTATGGACGTACATGAGTTCAATAACAAAACATATTCATTTTCTATTATAACTAAGCTAAAAGAATAAGCCTATTTGCCTCAGAAGAAGAAAAATCAGATGGAAGGAATAACTGCACATGAAATCAGCATTACACAGAGAATTAAATAACTTGGATTAGGACAGAACACAATTCTAACACCTGATACCAATTTTCTGAACTTTAAATTAAACTTATTTTTTTTTTAGACTAAACCATGCATATTTCTTCCAAAGCATATTTCATCTAAAGACATATCCTCTGATGCAATAATAAAATATAGGGAGCCAGATATAGTTTGGCATTTTATAAAAGTCTCAAATTATAACTTTGAAGTCTTATCCAAATTTAAAAGAATATTTTTTAAAGAATAGTTTATAAAATCCATAGTTAAGTCTCTTTTTTAGTCATCTATAGATACATGATACATGGGGGTTGAAGACTCTTCGATGATCAGCTCCTTGTTTCTAGATAAGTTACTGTTTGCAGATACGTAGGCCAAGTCACGTGTATGACAAAAGGGCTACCCAATTGCTAATACCCATAATCCTCTAGCGTGTAAACTTGTACCTGGGGACACTTGCTGCCCCTCTTGTGTCTAGATAGTACTTTGTGAGCAATTATGGCTAACAAAATATGAACAGAAGTGGTAAGTTTGAATTAAAGGCTGGGATTATTGAGTATATGTGCTCTTCTTCCATTTCAAAAAATTTAGAAACCTCGTTTAAGAGATGTCAGCTTCAAAAACTGGGTTAAGTTTGAATTTGTGAGACAACCTATTTGGATGAGAGAGAGAGACTCTACACAGTACTTGATAGGAACATTGGCATTGGAATGACAAAAGCAATAAACAAAAACTATTGTGTTAAGCCCCATAATTTTCAGCTCACATGTTAAAGAAGTTAGCTTACCTGACTAATAAAGATGTCCAGACAACTCGAAGACTTAAGAGTCAATTTTCATTACACTAAAAAATGGATCAATTATTAACAAGAACAGCATTCCTGAGGAACATCAGAAAATAAAAGACCTGTTCTTTGATATTAATTTCTCCAGCATCTTTCTTCTTTGATTCATCAGTCTTCGGTCCATAAAACTTTTGAACACATATTTTGCCACAGATACTAAGTATGTATACTTGGAATCTATCTTTTAGGAGCCCACAGACATCTTAAAGAGATGGCGTTTCACAATTATTGTAAAATATTATGACAGCTACCAGAGCACACAAAGGGCAGAGAAGAACAGAAGAGTTTGTATTTATATCTCTATTGGAGTATCAGGGAAGTTTTCATCTGATAGTTAATTTTTCAAGCTAAAATGTATGAACAGGAGTTGGACAGATGGCCAAGAGAAGTGGTAGATATTTCAGACAGATGGAACCATGTAAAAAAGAGCACAGAATTAGAAAAGACACAGCATGGGGAGAAGTTCAATAAGAATGAAGTCTGGAGTTCCGGTGGGTGGTAGCCAGGGTGCAGGGACTGAGAGGTACAGAGTGAAGATGTGGGTCTCAGAGTAACAGGCTACAGCAGAGTCACTGACGGGAAACAGCCTGAGTCTTACTAAAGAATCTCTTTCCATAGGTCTTTAAATAAGTTATGGTTCATGAAAGATTTTCCTATAACCATTTGATTCAACTCTCTGCCCTCCAACATGGGCTCCTTCATGCTAGAGGCTTTGAAATAATCACCTTTACATTCCTAATGATACACGTAATGCTCAGCAAATTAAAATGTGTAATACATATTTGTTTAGAAAATGGATTTGATGAGTCACAGAACTGGCTTTTTTACAAATCCAAGGTAATTATAGGATTTGGGAAGGAGATAACAGTTTTTAAATATGTGCTAAAATCTTCATCAAAATAAGGTGGAGACATTAGAGGCCTGCATACAGGGAGATAATCTTATGCCACACATTTATAGGGGAACAGTTATTTTAGGAAGAAGAAAGTACAGACCTCCAAATATCAGGGCAGTCTGAAAAGATAACTGCCTTTTTAGTTGGACTAGAAAATTTTGAGAGAATAGAGTCCAGATTGAAAGGAAGAGGATGGTCATTTTCTATTTGAGAAAATTTTAAGTGAAGTGAGGTCATAGGGATTTAAATTCTAGGCTAGACGAGGTGTTCCAGAAAAATGATACATAAGAGTAACTCTGTAAATAGAACAGGAATTTCAGAGAGTAGAGTGGAAAATATGAGAAGTTAAAGAAAATACAGGGAGGGCTAGGAGCGGTGGCTCACACCTATAATCCTAGCACTCTAGGAGGTTGAAGCGGGTGGATTGCTTGAGCACACAAGTTTAAGACCAGCATGAGTAAAAGTGAGACCCAGTCTCTAAAAAATAGTCGGGCAATGTGGTGACTGCCTATAGTCCCAGGTATATAGGAGGCTGAGGCAAGAGGATTGCTTGAGTCCAAGTGTTTGAGGTTGCTGTGAGCTATGATGCCACGGCACTGTATCCAGGGCAACAAAGTAAGACATAAGACTGTCTGAATAAATAAATAAATAAATAAATAAATACCCCAAACAAAAAAATAAAGAAGAAATAAAATAAAATAAAAGGAAAGTACAGAGATAGATGAAGTTTGATCCTTGATCCAAAGGCATTGAATCTATTCTATCAAAATTTCTTGACTTTTAAGGAAGAAATCACTTTAAGATCAAGTGTATAACATATTACATAAAATGTCATGCTAATAATTTAAAAACTTTGAGAACTTAACTGAAGACAAGTTGGGTGCATGATTTAGTATTATTATTTTTATTATTTTGGAGTGCAGGCTGTGGTCAATGCTTTGCTTTATCCTGAAGTTATGCTAGCCTACGGTAACATGCAGTGTGGCAACTCTGCCTTCATCATTAAACTTGAAGCCCTTTGAAAGCAAAGCAGGTGCTTTGTTTACTGTTACTTTTCAGATCAATGTTGAAAGCTGATGTACCAGAATTACTAGTTTTAAGAAAAGCTAGGATTAAAAACTAAAGTAATTTACATGTTTCAAGTCACCATGTCACTATACAATGGAAAAAAATTGAAATATTTCATTTAATTTTATTGAAACATTAAAATGGCTTGAAATAGTTTCTTTTAAAGACTGCTTGTTGATCCATCTATAAATGTAGTGTTGCCATTTTCTTCACAGTGCATGAGAATTTAGCATGTTTATTAAATAATCACCGTGAAATGGCACACCTGCTGCATTTTTCTGAAGTACAGGAGAAGGATAAACCAACCAAATAATTTAATTGACTGGACTTCTTTGACACTAGAAATGATGGATTCATTTATTCCCAGATGTTAGAAAGATGCTGTTGAAGAATATATTTTTCAGAAAACATTAAAACATAAAATTCTTATCATCAGTTATTCTAAAGACTGAATTATTACCTAAGCTCTTAAAATTCAGAATCCTAAATAACATGCTTAATGAGAAAATGAAGTATGAATCTAGACATGACTTTTCACAGCTAGCAATTATGTCTCATTTAATCATAGTTCCTTTGGTTTCACTCTACTGCCTACTTAAAAAAATAAATACATGAAAAAGTACTTGTTTTAAGTTTTCTACTATTAATTTATAAGGCAAGGTTAAAAAGATTCGAGTCTACTAATTCTTTTATATATCATCAATATTTTTATTAAGTCCGTCAAAATATTTTTAAATAATTTTATTAAATCATAATTGTGTACATTGGTGCAATCATAGGGCACAATGTGCTTCATATACAATCAGAAATATTTTGATCATACTGTTACAGATAGCCTTCATGGCATTTTCTTGATCACTATATAAAGA
>CAUYON010097372.1:0-26020 GCA_963573935.1 Arctocebus calabarensis | reverse complement strand
TGACATTTCAGCCATCTGTTTATGCATAGGATTCTTGCTTGTGTCCGCCAGATTATTCCTTGGGGGGGTTGACCTAGTCTGGTTGTTCATATTTCCAGAGTTTTTCCGTTGATTCCATCCCATGATTAATTTTACACCGTTTGGCTAAATGAGTAGATAAGGACAATTTGGACTGGGAGTTCTAGGAGTAGTGATTGACGAGTTCTTTGCTTAAAAGCTTAGGCTGGCGTCTGTACCTTTTCCCCTAGGGTTTTGCCACTGCTTGCAAAACTGGGGACCTTCTTGGTGTGGTGGGGTTAAGTGGCTCTGTCTTATTTTCAGCTGGTCTTTAGACCCTAGAGAATTGTTACTCTGGATTGAAATCTGAGCTGTGAAGGAATACCACAGTTAAGTCGCCACACCCCTCACAGGCAACAATTGAAAAAGTCAAATCAAACCTTCCCACTACCACACACCCAAGGTATCACTTTGGAAAGTCCTAGGGTGATTAGCTCAGTTGGAGAGGTCCCAATCAATTCTTCTAGCCAGCACCGATCTCAAATGGAGGAATTTAAAAAGTCTCAGGCAACTAGAGAGCAGGGATCCGCTGGAAGCTCTTGTATAATTTACTTCAAAGCTCTGTGAGCTCAGGAGGGCACCCCCGCCCCCCAGCAAGTAAATTAGTCTGGGAAGGTTGATGCTTTCATTTTTCCTTACCTTCTTATATATACTATGAAATTTCCTCCATGAAAACCTCTGCTCTGGCTTCACTGTCCCCTTTTCCTGTCTAAACTTTCTCCAGAGCAGTCATCACCATAATTTCTATTCTATACCTCACTTACTTTGCTTGTAGCTTTTTTTCCTAGAAGGTAAGTTCTATGCACTGTGGTGCCCAGGGAGAGATGCAAAACAAAAAAAAAACATACAAAAATCATAAAACCAAAAACAAGGTGTATTCCTTGTACAGGAACTGTGGTTCCAGTTTAGAAGGAGGACAGACTTTGAACAAATGATTAAAACTGAAGTGAGTCTCTACAAAGAGGAAGTACTGGCCACTAAGGAGGGTCAAATGAGGGTTCTAATCCAGCCTCTGTAAATTAAGGAAGGTATCATTGAACTTGAAATAGCTGAGCCAAGGGATAGCTAGCCATTAGCTTCCTTGAAGCGAAAGGAGAAGGGGGAATAAAGTGGTACAGGAGATCTTCCACAAAGCCATCCACCAAATTTATGCTGAAGGATGGCAATTAGAGGTCAATTGTTGATCTCCCAATTGTATCAATTTGTTAGCATGTGAACCACTTGGGCACCATGGGTGTTTGCCTTTTTTTTCTTTCTTTTTTTTTTTTTTTGGTGAGACGGAGTCTCACTATGTTGCCCTGGGTAGAGTGCTGTGGCATCACAGCTCACAGCAACTTCAGTCTCTTGGGCTTAAGTGATTTTCTTGGCTCAGCTTCCTGAGTAGCTGGAACTACAGGCACCTGCCATAATACCGGTCTATTTTTTTGTTTGTTTGTTTGTTTGCAATTGTCATTGTTATTTAGCAGGCCCAGGCAGGGCTTGAACCGGCCAGACTCTGTGTATGTGGCCGGTGCCCTACTCATTGAGCTACGGTGTCAAGCCAGGTGTTTGCCTTTCTGATTGTTTATTTCTAGTCTCAGTAACACTGGCACTCTCCCAACATAACTGCCCAGGCTAAAATTGCCATCCGCCTTATAGTATGTTTTATGAGAAAGCATAGGCATAAAGGGATAAATAAAACATCCTATTAAGCTGTCCTGATTATTAGATTATTGACTAAATTCCAGTTCTTTCTTTCTATCCAGCCACAAACATTGTTATTTTTAAGTTTTTAAGCTTTTATTTTGTGCTTCCTCATACAAAATCTATATGGCTTTCTGTCCGCAGAGCATTCTTTGGCCTGTGTCAGAGCTTGGTACCATCTGGACTTGCTCCTGTTTTCCTTGTGCCAGATGCTTTTCATGGTTGGGGAATTTGTTTTTACCCTTTTGTCATACCCCTCCCTTCAATTTACGGATTATATTCATTTAACTCAGGTTAAAATACAGAGGTATTTTACTTGAAAGGAATTCTGTTACCATCCAACCTTCTGCATACACCCTGTACACTGACCCAGTGGGATTGGAGAAGGATTTAATTATGTATTTATTTCACACTAGCTTTTAATAAAGTCAGGCAGGAAACAGTCTTCAAAACTTAGTATCTTTGTTTTCAGAGCAGCGTTAACTGATATACAAATGGTCTTGCACCAAATCTTCATCTCTTTGGTCTTCTTCAAAAGGAGGTGGGAAGAAGGATGGAGACTATAAAAAGTAAAATTATTAAAAATGGAAAAGGAAGCAATAGCTTTTCAATTAATCTTCCCAAGACTACTAAGGGATCTGTGTTATCTCCATGTTTGGGGTTAGGAAATAGCAAAAGAGAGAAAGATAATTCAGAAAGCAAGTAGGGAAGTCTGACATGCCTATGTGGGTCTATCTGACTCTAAAGTTTGTGTTTTGTCCATCGTCCCAAGTTGCCTCCAAGAATGAATGAATGAGTGATTGAGCAAGGTGAAAATAAGGGAAAAGACTAAATGAAGGAGAAATCATTCCTTTTCTTTCATATGAAGAGTTCATTCAACGATTGCCTTCCAGAGCAAATCTAGAGCCTTCCAGATTTGATATTATTCCTAGTTTGCCAGAATTTGAAACTAGTATTTGATTTCTGAATATAGTAATATTTACAGATGTTGGAAATCTTTTTATTTACTTAAAAAATTAGAATGTTCAGCCTTAGCCAGTATCCTTTAAACCAAATAACATACTTGAATATTTGTGTCCATGGGATATAAAGACTCGTACCCTGAAAAAGTTGACTGTAATAAATAAAAAAAACAACAGGACATTCTACTATATCAATAAATAGCCAGGTAGGGGATACATAAAAAGAACTAAAACTCTATGTTTTCTCTCTTTTACTTTACTTTCCAGAAATCAGAGGCAAACCCCAGTGTGCTTTTAATCTAGCTCTGGGTTTACATTTCTATAGATAAGAAATAAAATAAAATAAGATCAAATAAAGAGAACGTTTGGTTACTCTTCCACAGAGGTCTGTTGTGTGCTTGAGTGAGTAGGCCGCTCTGTGGGCCTGGCCCTCCAGGGATGTAGAGTCCAGGGAGGGGACCAGACACCTCCCTGTGTTTGGAGCTATGAGAGATCAATTGCCTTAACTAAGAATGATCAGGAAAGGTCTCAGCGAAGCTCCTTTGAGCTGAGAACACAGTACTAAAAATCAGGAACCAGGGAAGGATCCTTTAATAACTCTTGCCTAAAACTAGACACTGCCTAGGATAATATGTCTAGTTTTTAGTCTTCAAATTGTTTAAACAATCAGAGAAACTGAAAAGTGCTAGGCAGGTCTCATAAAAAAGGATAGAATGGCAAATGATAAGTAATGGAAACAACTCATGTGAATGGGCAATGGCTGGAGGAAAGAGAGTCAGTCACCTTTAAGTCCAATGAGTTATACCAGAGGAGCAATAGCCCAGAAAATCTGGATTTTTGTTGATGATTATACCTGTGACTTTACACAAGTCATGTCACCTTTTCAACACTTAATTCCATTATGTGTAAAAGAAAGGAGTTGCATTCAATTATATACATGGTCCCTTCCAACTGTAAAGTCCTTTAATTCTAAATGTGTAAAGTGCCTATGTCTGAGAAACATGATGGGAATCCATTCGCAGTATTCAAAGGAAACAATCAGGAAAAGCAAAGCATTTAAGTAAAAGGAAAGAAAGTATATGATAGAAAGTGTTCTCCTCTCTATAGATTTTTATTAAGTCTCCTTGGGCACACAATTATGACACACAGGCTGGGCACAGTGGCTCATGCCTATAATCCTAGCACTCTGGGAGGCCGAGGCTGGGAATTTGAGCTCAGGAGTTCAAAACCAGCCCGAGCAAGGGTGAGGTAGTCTCTACTAAAAATAGAAAAACTCGCTGGGCATTGTGGTGAATGCCTGTAGTTCCAGCTACTGGGGAGGCTGAAGCAAGAGGATGGCTAAAGACTAGTAGTTTGAGGTTGCTCTGAGCTAGAGAGTCAGAGTGAGACTCTGTCTCAAAAAACAAAATTATGACACAACAATCTTTAGGGATATATTTGGCATAATAGCTACCATTTATTTGGTGCTTCTGATGGCTCGAGTGCTACATTTAACACTTTACATATCTTTGTTTAATACCCAAGGTAGGTGCTATTATTGTCACCACGTTGACAATGAGAAAACTGAAGCTTGCAGAGATACAGTAATTTCCCTGAGGTGACATAAACCAAAAGGCAGAGCTGGGATTGGACCTGCATCTGTCCTGCTGAAAGCACTTGCTTTTAACCTTGACACCTTTCTGACTTAGACCAAGCATCAACAGGATCAATTTGTGAGATCCCTTCTTTGATTTTGTGATCATGGAACAGCCAATAACATTTTGAGGACAACTTTTTTTTTTCAGGTTTTTACCTATCAAAGGACAAATATTTAGTGTTTAGAGAAATAAAAGTTGTATTACATTCTCTCATGTCAGAGTATACAAAGGGTTTATGTGCTTTTCTGGGAAGAAAAGGAAATGCAGTGGTTTTGCAGGTAAGAACAGTTTATTTGATGTCTTATTTTCCTTAACAGTGATTGCTTTTACTTGGGAACTCTTCTGGCATTTTGTAGGCAATAAAGACTTAAAAAGAATGCTCTTTGCCGAGAGTTTCACAAGCCTGGTGCCCAGTGTGTAATCGATGGCAGAAGGCATCTACAGCCTAATTCCAAAGCAGTTTATTGGTCTATCCAAGAGAAACCTAGGGAGCAGAGCCACACTCCTGCTGCCTCCGGTAAACCCTTCCATCACTGAGGCTTCCAACACCATTGTGAGAAAAAAAGGTATGTGCCCATTTGAGAACATGCAGAGGAAAGTGTTTCTTGCAAGGTAGAAACAGAAATGGAAACATAATCATTGCAAAGTAAAAACTTATAGTTTAATGTTAATAGCACTTAATTGCTCTCTGTTAAATGCCCTCTTCCACACTTAGGCTAGTTAGAGCAGAGCTATAAAATACACTAAACTTGTTGCCTTGGAAAACTGTTTATATGTACCCTCCTTACTTAGGCCACATGTCTTGTTCCTGTTCCTTTGATCCCTGGAGGCCCCTATTCAGAATGGAGCTTAGGGATCAAGTCTTGTTCTCCAAACCTTCTTGGCTCTCCATGTGGGTCTCGTTGGGCCTTACTTTATTTCTGATAAATTAATGTAGATAAATGGGCATGGGAACCACTTAATTATTTGCCTTTTTTATTTTGATTTTTGAAAAATAAAGGACCTATTTTAAAACCACTGCTCTATAGTATGACATTGTGGTGGTGCTTTAAGTAGATAAGTTCTGAGTCTTCCTAAGACCTTTTTGAGATGGATGTTTATGCAAGAGCAATTGGGGCCTGGAGAGATGAAGGGATTTGCCCAAGGCCCTGCAGAGATAAAGGGAGAGATGGTGGTAGCAAAACCTATGCCTTTCCCACTCTCCTACGTTTTAGAGATGGACATTGGAGACATTGCTAAGATTCATTTTTGGGTTTTTTGCATCACAGCTCACAGCAGCCTCCAACTCTTGGGCTTAAGCGATTCTCTTATCTCTGCTTCCCAAGTAGCTGGGAGTACAGGCGCCCAACACAATGCTCTGCTATTTTGTTGTTGTCGATTGTTGTTTTAGCAGGCCCCGATGGGTTCAAACCTGCCAGCCTCAGTGTATGTGGCTGAAACCCTACCCACTGAACTACAGGCGCCGCCTGAGACATTGCTAAGATTAGAGGCATCTTAGGCTTCAGGCAAGCCTGAGTATAAGAAAGACAAAGGATGAGGCCTGCCTAGCAGGTTTGTGGCTCTTCAGCTGAATTAACTCAGGGATTTTCTATCCTTCCTGTTTGTTCTTTCATTGCCTGAAAATGTCAAGTAGCATAAGAACAACAATAATAACAGCAATATTATACTCTTGCACAATTGTATAAGACTTTGTTATATTGTTTCAGCTATCTCAAGAATGAGGCCTTAGCTCCAGTAAATTTTCTTCTCTTAGCTGCTTTTTGAAAGTTTGGAGATGTAGTAATACCACATCCTGGACAATTTGAATTTATACGGCATGATAGAGAAACACAGTGGGCCTTAGGGAAATTTTATATTATCATTTTATCCTATTGCTGTCGAGGAAGACTTTTATGAGTGGTTGGTAGTTGTTTGTTTTAATGGTGGTGGCTATTCAGAAAGAAATAGATTAAGGAAAACCTTATGACCTACTACGATGTATTGCCATTCAGGTCAGCATGACCATGGGGAAACATTGGGACA
Source organism: Arctocebus calabarensis (assembly GCA_963573935.1). Lineage (NCBI taxonomy): Eukaryota > Metazoa > Chordata > Mammalia > Primates > Lorisidae > Arctocebus > Arctocebus calabarensis. Next base: position 19,659 of record CAUYON010097372.1, on the reverse strand, counting down.
GAGTATCTGCAAACTGTAATAACACTCTTGATTGAAGGGATGACCTGAAAGATAGTGATGGTTCATGTTACTGAGAACAGGATGCCTTCATGGCCACCTAAACACTTATATTTTAGCATTGTAAGGATAAATTATTAAATCAGATTCTCAATAGCAACATCCTAAAACATGGTCCCTCCATAAGCACCAGAAATGGGTGCATATTATAGTATCTGTCCACTGCATCAAACAAGTGCTGCAGAAGGTGCCCATGCGACAGAAAGGTCCCAAACCATGTGCCCATGGGACAGTGTGCAAAGGTCCCAAACCATGTGCCCATGGGACAGAAAGGTCCCAAACCATGTGCCCATAGGGACAGTGTGCAAAGGTCCCAAACCATGTGCCCACGGAACAGTGTGCAAAGGTCCCAAACCATGTGCCCATGGGACAGTGTGCGAAGGTCCCAAACCATGTGCCCACGGAACAGTGAGCAAAGGTCCCAAACCATGTGCCCATGGGGACAGTGTGCGAAGGTCCCAAACCTTGTGCCCATAGGGACAGTGTGCAAAGGTCCCAAACTATGTGCCCATGGGGACAGTGTGCAAAGGTCCCAAACCTTGTGCCCATGGGGACAGTGTGCAAAGGTCCCAAACCTTGTGCCCATGGGGACAGTGTGCAAAGGTCCCAAACCATGTGCCCATGGGGACAGTGTGCAAAGGTCCCAAACCTTGTGCCCATAGGGACAGTGTGCGAAGGTCCCAAACCTTGTGCCCACGGAACAGTGTGCAAAGGTCCCAAACCTTGTGCCCATAGGGACAGTGAGCAAAGGTCCCAAACTGTGTGCCCATGGGACAGTGTGCAAAGGTCCCAAACCATGTGCCCATGGGGACAGTGTGCAATGGTCCCAAACCTTGTGTCCATAGGGACAGTGTGCAAAGGTCCCAAACCTTGTGCCCATGGGACAGTGTGCAAAGTTCCCAAACCATCCTGTGTGGTGAGCTCGAATCAGGTACCTGTGGGGAGCCAAGGACAGGTTTCAGAAACTTTCGTCTGGACACAAGCTCATAGGAGAAAAATGCAATACTGTTTAAGCCATGATAGGCTCTAAGTGACTGCTGGAGACAAGCTGACCTTTTTCATCTACTTTGAACAATTGGGAAAAAAATGGGATTGCAATAGGATCTAAAAATATGAACAGTGGCAAAGCTAGAGATTTGGCATCTCAAAAGAATTTCAGAATGGGATAGATTTATTCCTCTTAGAATATGAAGAATTTCAATATTGTTTACAACCTGTAGAGGGAGGATTCTCTTGCTCAGAATTTTTTTTCCAAGAACTTTTTGTATTACCTCACATAGAAAGGTCACTTGCATAAATAATCATTTAGAAGTGAAGTAGTCAATTTTTTATAAAGAATTTTTGTAATGTCAGCAATGTCGCTGGAAGTTCATTGGGGTTTTTTTCTTTCTTTTTTTTTATGTTTTGAAGTTGTTTGTGAGTTTATTCTGCAAATGTAGCTCTACTATGTTATTTTAGTAGTTGTAATAATAGGAGGTTATCTCATCTTGGCCAGAAGGCTTCATAGCCTCCAAGTCACTGTGTCTTACCAGTACTGCTAAGATAATATGTTAGTCTATTAGGTTGCCATAAAGGAATTCCTGAGGCTTGGTAATTTGTAGGAAAAGAGGTTTCTTTGGCTTATAGTTCTGCAAGCTGTACAGGAAGCACACTGCTGGCAAGTACTTCTGGTCAGGGCCTCAGGGAGATTTTGCTCACACTGGAATATGAAGGGGTGACAGGTGTCACTTGGAAAGAGGAAAGGAGTAGGGGTGGGGGGATGCTGTGATGTTACAAGCAGGCAGCTCTCTGTGAACTGATAGAGGAAGAACTCACTCATTACAGCAATGACAGTCCCCAGCCATTCAGGAGAGGCCTGCCTCAATGGCCAAAACATCTCCTGCAGCCCCCACCTCCAGCCCTGGGTTGGGGATCAAATTTCTTTCTTTTTCTTTTCCTTTTCCTCTCTCTCTCTCTCCTTCCTTCCTTCCTCCCTCTTCCTTCCTTTCTTTCTTTCTTTTCTTCCTTTTTTTCTTTGACAGAGTCTTACTCTGTTACCTTGGGTACAATGTCCTGGTAACATCATAGCTCACAGCAACCTCAAATTCCTGGGCTCAAGTGACCCTCTTGTCTCAGCCTCTCAAGTACGTGGGATTACAGGCATGTGCCACCATGCCAGGAAAATTTTTTTTCTTTTAGCAGAGATGGGGTCTCACTCTTGCTCATGCTGGTCTTAAACTCCTAAGCTCAAGCAATCCACCTACCTCGGCCTCCCAGAGTGCTAGGGTTATAGGAGTGAGCCATCACACCTGGCCTTGGAGATCAGATCTCAACATGGTATCTGGAGGGGACAAGCTACAAACTACCTCAGATGATAATCAATACACCATTAAATATAACAGATTCATAGTAATAGATAAGTAAAATGTGACTGCAGAAAGTCCTAGAGGAAAAGCCAATTGACTCTGAATGGATATCTTACACAGCTGTACAATTCCATTTCTGATTGACATCATTTCATACTTAAAATATTTTGTACAATCATTGGGACATTGTAGAACTTAATTATTATATATGTTAGATAATGTTTATACAATTGATAACACTGACATATTTAAATAAAAATTGGTTACTACATAATAGTTTTAGCAAGCAGGTTGATTCCCCTGGCAGCCTCAATACAGCACAGTAAGGCCTAGATATTGAAGGTTTAACCTGAAAATACCCAACAGACTGTGAAAAAATGTACACGAGGCCTGGATGGTGGCTCATGCCTATAATCCCAGCACTCTGGGAGGCCAAGGCAGGTGGATTGCCTGAGCTCAGGATTTTGAGACCAGTCTGAGAAAGAGTGATACCCTGTCTCCGCTAAAAGTAGAAAAATTGTTGGGCATTGTGGCAGGCACCTGTAGTTCCAGCTACTTGGGAGGCTGAGGCAAGAGGATCACTTGAGCCCAAGAGTTTGAGGTTGTTGTGAGCTATAATGCCAGGGCATTTTACCCAGGGCAACAGAGTAAGATTCTGTCTCAAAAAAAAAAAAATGTATGTGCTTATTTAGTTGGACCAAAATATATATGTGCCAAGAACTACACTTAGAATGGAAAAACCATACAAGAAAAGACATTTCCTGTTTTCAAAGGGTTTGAGCAGCACTTATAATATAATAAGCAGTGAATTTCTGCGTCACGTGTAGTTATACTGCATGTACGTTGCATGTGACTTCACATATCACAGGTGACCTTTGAAGAACACAGATTTGATCTGTGTAGGTCCATGTGTTTGTGGCTCTTCTTCAGCCTCTCCCCCTCTGAGACCGCAAGACCCGCTCCTCCGCTTCCTCCTTCTCCTTAGCCCAAAGAAAAAGGGGAAGATAAAGACATGAATGGATGATTCACTTTCACCATGAGTAGGAAATGTCTTTTCTCTCCCTTATGATTTTGTTAATAACGTTTTCTCTTACCTAGTTTATTATAAGAATACTATATGCAATACATATAACATACAAAATATGTGTTAAATATGGTTTCTATTACTGGGAAGGCTTCTGGTCAACATTAGGCTATTAAGTAGTTAAGTTTTCAGGGAGTCAGAAGTTACACGTGGCTTTTCAATTGTGTAAAGAGTTGGTGCCCTGATCCCAAGGGTCTACTGTGTATGTATAATTGTCTATATCTATCTGTCAGCCACCAGGACCATCAGAGAGTAAGATGGGGAAAGGCAATTGTTACCCACTAAGCAAGTACCTGCTGTGAGAAGCATTGTGAGATACACTGAGAACCTTTGCTCACTATAATTCTGAGGGTTTGCATGAAAATTCCCACTGCACTGTACAAGGATACTGAAGTAGAGGAGGGAAAAGTAATCTAAGGTCATGCAGCTTATAGGCAGAAGAATCAAGTACTGAATAAAGGATTTCGAGGCTTCAGAGATATTCCCCAATTCCACCTCATCCCTCCTTTCCTCCTGTCTCCATAGCACTGTGTTGCGTCAAACACTACACACATCTTTAACTTATTTGGGGTTTTGATGATGCATTTCAAGGATTCATCTGGGCCCACTATACTTTTCTTTTGCTGAGTGTGCAGGGGCAAATGAAGATGAGAGGTAGCCCAGAAAGTTAATGTCTGATTATGCAGGATTGACCTGCTACATGTAGTAAAACAACTGGATAATCCACAGAATAAAATCAGTAGCTATTATCTGTTTTAATACGAAATGTAGACACTACAAAGGAGCTGAGAGACTTCCTCCTTCATTTTACAAATGAAGAAACTGAGCTTCACAGTGGCGCAGCTAGTCATAATCCATTAACCAATAATTTATCAAATGGGCAGCAGAGAATTTTATTTGAGAGTTATCCAAGCAATGATTTGCAGGAAAGAGATCTGTTATTCATCATTTGATTTTTTGGTACTACTTTTAAAACTATGCTTAAAGCACATATGCTTCTTCAAAACAAATGAATCACTGGAATGATATGTTTTGTTTTGCCTGGGATTATGAGTTTCTAAGTGTTGGAAGGAATCAGACTACAAGAAAAAAGGGGGAGAGGAACTAATCTTTACAGATTAATTTGGTTCTTCCACCCCAGTTTATGAGGCAGCAATCTTGCCATGCTTATTGATTATCAGACAAGACTACTAATCCCCCTAAGGTCATTAAGTGTACTTAATTAAAGAGCAGTTAGCAAGCTTCTCTTTACTAAAGTAATGTGGTTGTTAAAAGTGATTTGTACTTTACCAATACGGTAGCTATTAATCTGAAGGTCAATTTGTCATTTATATTTTCTCAAACAAATATATTTGGGAGGGCAAGTGAGCACTGATATTTATCACACCCCCTCTTGATGCGCTCTATCTGTAACCGTCAATTAAGAAAGAAAGCATCTGATCGCCCTGTGTCACAGGACAGTCATTTCTATATTTTGAGCATCACATCCAATAATTGTGTGCTTAACAATCTGATACTTTCTTCCTTTTTGCTGATGGTGTTGTCAATTTGAAAGTGAAACTATTTCTTAATAACTTGCTGAGTTCCAAAAAAATAATTGAATAGGAAGGAAGAAAAACAGATAAATTCACATTATGGAGTGATCCCTGAGAATGATTAAAAAACTGAAAACTGGAAATTTGAAAATAGATTCACAAAGATGGCTATTTTATTTGGGAACATAGAAGAAAACGTTCAGTTCCCTGGAGAAAAGAAAACACAACAAAATAACTAGGTTTTATTAACAGAGGTTATTTTTGGTCTGTTTCTCCAAATTACAGTTCGAAAGGTTAGATCATGACAAATGGAGAAAGAAAAGAAATGTTGGGTTTTTGTGAGGTAGGCAGCAGGGGAAAATACATCTAATCATCCTGTCATTGAATGATAGGTAGAGAGATTCTTGACCCTTGATGACTCCAGATTCCTTTGCAACTGCAAAACCCATTTCCCAGTGGTAGCCACCTTTAGAGTTGGACCAAGTTTGCCAAACATTAGCACCATGGTGGGTGGGGCTGGCACAGACTCCAACCAACACCAGTCAAATCTCTTCTCTGGCTCCAAGGGATCAGTGTTGCAGCAATGAGATTATCCAGTGATTGTAATTTTGAACTGGGATGGATAATTACTTGGCTTTTTAGGACTATCTCTATCTCTGTGATATTTTTCTCTTTTGTATTTCCAACCACAATTGGTCTAGCATGCATATTTTAAGATTCAGCAATTTGATAAACTATGGCCAAAATTAGGAGGATCTCAGATGGTGGCTAGTAAGGGCTTGAACCTTGGGTTTGGAACAAGTTAGTGAAGCCTAGGTGTGATGTGACATATATATCAGCAGGTAATATTTATTTAGCTTGTTAGCCCTACCAGGTGCATCCTTACCTCTCTTATCAAATAACCACCTGTGAGGTTAGTCCAGTTTATGAGGTGGAGGACTGAGGCCTAGGAAGATCACATGTAGGGAGCTGATTCCAGAGTGCGACGGCTTCTCCATTACACAAACACTTTAGGAAGCAAGATTCGGAGGAGAATGAGAACTTAGGAGAGACAGAAAGAATTACCTGCCAAGCCACTCACCACCAATACTCAAATAGGAATGAAGATGATCATGTTTTCGTGATTCTGACTCTTAACTGTTAAGGCAAATGGTAGGAAAGAGGGGAGGTAGCTTCCAATATGGTGTTACAGATGCTTTCTCTAGTCCAAGGGAAGAGTGACCCTAAAGTAGAATCAACCAAATTCTAGAGAAACACATTTGACCATGCTTTCTAGTATTAGAATGCTGTGATTTTGTGTTAAAAGCACACTGTGTTATTTAACATCTTTACTGGCCTGAGGATTGATGTATCTGGAGTTGCCAAAAATCAAGACTTAATTAAATCAAGTAAATTTTTAACTATTACCCTGTGGTTTGTTTTCTCTGTTTTTTTTTTTCTTCTGTGTGTTAACTTTCATTATACATGTTCATTTTTGTCAATGTCATAGCCATATCCAGGACATCTCTTTAATATTCCTCCAGTGACAATTAAATTTGATTTAAAAATACATTAATTTAGGTATTTTCAAGCTGCTTACCAGTTAGCAGTATTTTTAGTGTCCTATTTATCTAATACAGTTGCTTGTGCTGTTTCTATAATCAGATAAGGGTCATTAAACCATTTTTGAGATTAAATAGCACAAACCCCTTTTTTTTTTTCTGTTTATGTTCCCCATTAATATTAGAGCTTATGCTTACTATGGCTTAATGTTTCAATTTTAAAATATCATTTATGTTAATATGGAAAGGCTCTATTATCTAATTGTGAGGATTACTTCCATTACTTTCCAGCATAATCTCTGCAAATATTGGCCTTCATATTACTTTGAATTGACAGATTTATAACCTTGGGCATTTCTTAGGACATCATTCAAAATGCTGTTATTTACTCTTACTTAATCAGTTTATTCTAATTGTGTTTTCCTAAACATAACAAGCACCTAAATACTTAGCCTCTTGCCTTGGTGCTGCTACTATCTGGGACACTCATGACACAGAAGACCCAGTGAATTTCCCTGTTGTTTCACGTCTTCCTGAAATAAGAAGAAGGCAGGCAGAGGAACAGATTGAAAGAGAACAGGAGAGTGATCCAGCAAGTCAAACTTCTAAAGTTGTCGTCCTTTTGATTCACAATCACTCAGACTAGACATTTTCAAAACACAGGGCAAAGTCAACTGAAATCAACCCTCCAAATTATGCACTTCATAGTAACCGAAGGTCCCTTCCAAGATCAGACATCATAAATCCTCTTTAAAGTTTTTATTTCAAATATTGTTTTCCATTACTGATGTAAATACATCTCTGTGTCCCATAAATTACAATAATTTACAAAAACAAAAAGTTATAGTAAATTTTATCTGATATCACTTACGGTGAATGGAGAGAAGATCTTTTTTACGCCAAGTCTCCCTAGGTATGAATTCAGCCTTCCAATGCCCCCAAATGGGGTTGCTTTGTGCATGATGCATTTTTCCCTACAGGTGTGGCCACCTTAGGTGGCTCTGCTGGCCTGGAGAATGGGGCCTTCCATTGCTGGGGTCCTCCATTGGAGACTCAGGTACCCACCACTTCTTCCTGCATACCCTGCCCTTGCCTGCTTCTTATGCCAACATCATTGATAATTAAGTGATATTAATTAAAACTTCCTAAAAGGAGAGTGATTTATGTCAAGTGTAGCTGCAAATGCAATGTCAAGAGCTCCGGATTTGGGTCCAGGAGCCTTAGGTTTAAATCCTTGCTCTCAAACTTACCAGAAAGGTCACTTAATCTCTTTAAATGTCAGTATTTCCTTCTTGGTAATGGTGATCAATATCACCTACTTCATAGAGATGTTATGAAAATTAAAATATATAGATATTATTTTTAAACCTCACACTACCACATTAAGTTTGGATAGCACTAACCTTACTACCTATAATGATGTATGTAACTGCAAACACCTTAGTAGCTTCTACTCTGTGCCAGACGCTGTACCAAGTACTTTATTATGTTTTACCTCATTTAATCCTCCTAACATCCCTGAGTGATTGGTATAGTGAATGTCGCCACTTTACAGATGGGTAAATGGAGAGATGAAGAAATTTGCTACCAAGTCACACAGCTAGTGTATGAGTGAACTTGAATTTGACCCCGAAGTCTGTGTTCATAACCTCTATACCATTCTGCCTCTTGAATAACGTAATGATCAGGATAATGGTAATAATTATAATGATCACATCCAAACCATGTATATGTCTTCTTTATAAATCAGCATGTTTTTCTTATTTTCTGATTATTCTGTACTCTTTAATCATTGGCTCAACTCCTCAACAAATATTTTTGGTAAAGTAAAGGAATGACTCAGTATGTAGACATTTAAAATACATGTCCTAATACAGTGGGTCAACAATCTCATCTCCCCTCCTGGTGACCACGTTGTTATGAACAGCGAAATTTAAATAGTAATAGAATATTTTCATCATTTTCATCTCATTACATTAAAATATTAATGGTGATTTTAAACTACATTTTCAAGGAAATTATTGGTCACATCTGTGTCTACAACATATTCTGCCACCTCTTTTATTTTAGCTGTCTTCAATTTAGATAAAATGCATTAAACTTGTATTTATCTCTCCTCAGGTATTCATGACACTTTAAGGACTGTTTGGTTATACTTAAGTTTGTCATCCTCAGCATGTAGTTTGCCGAATGTAGTTGCAATAGATGTGAATGCTATAAGTCAGACTGCAAAATTTTGTCATAACGCCATATTGAGTTGTCCAGAATGTCTATTCCTCATAATAGCTGAATGTGTTTTAGTCATTTCAGACTTTCCCCTTTTTCATTATACTGCTGTGAGTAGTGTTTACTTCCTGGAGCTCACATCGGGTCCTGGCACCGTGGGAAAGCCTGTGCACAATACTCTCTGCACATGGGCCCAGTTCAGCATAGTCCTTGGTCTTTCTTTGGTCATGTACTCAGTAGCTTCCTTGTCTTGAAGTCAAGGTCCATTTTTTTTCACATTGACCAAATCTCAGAACTTACATAATTCTTTTGTGGTATAAGACATTTGGGGTTAATATCTTGTGCCCTTTGGGCATCTTGAAATTTGCAGGGATGGAGGTGGGAGAATTGGAAGCAGGGATATGGTTTTTTGTTTTCGCTCCCTGAACAACCTGCTCCTGTTCAATACCTCTGACTTCTCCTGCTGTTACCTTTCAACACGGTATCCCACTTACTTAACTGGGCTCGAATGAAGCGACCTCAAGCCATTTTTACTCTTAGATGATCAAACTTATCTGGAAATTCTTTTGTCCCTTTGAAATCTGCTTTTTCCTCTCCTAGGAGAAGGATCATGTTTTTTCTAACTTGAGATTTGGAGACAGGTAGAGTAAAATACAAAATTGGTTCTGTGTGATTGCACATGTTTACACATCTTTCTTGGAAGGAAAGGTGTTTAAACCTGGAGTAACCACTTTGACATGACAGTCAAGATGAAGGTTATGTCCAATGACACCAGTGTAAGTGTTTCCCTGACATTGGGTGCTCCTGAAATGGGAGAAGCTTGAAGCAGATAGGAAGTATGGAGTGGGGTGGGGTCTTGTCAGTCTCACCACAACTATTTAATTTGAGCTCGTTTCTTTCCTTTCCTTCTAAAGACAAATGGTAGAGAAGTGTGGTACAGTTTGTGTTGCCAAAGAAGGAATGGTCAGAGTTCTGCCTCTCGCCCGGGAGAAGTCCTGCTTTAGCTATGCTGTGTGCGTGGTGCAGGGTCCTCGGATCACACAGGCTCTCTCCAGTACTACAGTCTTCCCTTCCATTTAAATTTTTATTTAATTGCCAGGTACAGTGGCTCACGCCTATAATCCTAGCACTCTGAGAGGCCACGGTGAGTGGATCACTTAAGCTCAGCAGTTTGAGACCAACCTGAGCAACAGCGAGTCCCTGTCTCTGAAAATAGCCGGGCGCTGTGGCAGGTACCTGTAGTCCCATCTACTCAAGAGGCCAAGACAAGACGATCTCATGAGCCCGGGAGTTTGAGTTTGCTGTGAACTATGATGCCATGGTACTCTACCAATGGTGACAAAGTGAGACTCTGTCTCAATAAATTAATAAGTAAATAAATATTAAAAAATTAAATGTTATTCAATCATTTGCCTTTATTTTTGTTAGCAAACTTCAGGTTTAATTCTGAAATTCACTGATTATTAACACTTTAATAAATAAAAATATATGAGTTAGGGCTCAGATAGCTAAGCAATGAACTCATTGCTTCCTTCCACCTTATTAATTTTTCAATATTTATTGATTTGCCCTTATAATTATTTATGCCAGTGGTTCATGCCCCACAGGAACTGTATTAAAGGGCCGCATTAGGAAGGTTGAGAATCAATGCTTTATGCCATCATTGGTTTGGGCAATGGGGATACAGCAGTCCATAGGGAAACTAGCAGTCTCTGTTCTCATGGAGTTTTAGTCTTTCTTGGAAGATGCTCATTAGGTACTCACAAAAGATGATGAGTTCTATGAAGGTGAAATAAGAGGTTGACAATGAGTCTTGACAATTAAGTTTGCAAACTTGCCACCATGCACTGTTGGCAGCACTGTGTGAACGGCTCATTAAGGTTTCATAACCTTGGTGTATCAGTCTCACAACTGAGTTCATGTCCATGTGTGGCAGCGTCTTGAGGGGTAGCATTTATTATTGTTGTTGCCTGTGTTTGTGTGCCATTGTGAGAATTAGAGTTGGAGTTAGAATTAGAGCAAGAAACAAACAATTTTCATGTTAAAATTGGTAAGAATGGGAGGTGGGGGGAGCATGAGAGTGAGTGAGTGGCTGAGCGAGTTTACCCCTATGAGGCGGTGAAAGGCCCAGGGCCTACCTCAAAGGAGTGGGGTCGCGGCCCAGCTAACAGCGGGCCCCCTCCCGGTCCTGGTGGCTCGGTTGTGAGGAGGCGGGGAAGCAGGCGTGCGGCCCCCGCTATGGAGGACATGGACGTGGACCTGGACCCAGAGCTGATGCAGAAGTTCAGCTGTTTGGGCACTACCGACAAGGACATGCTCATCTCTGAGTTCCAGAGGCTGCTCGGCTTCCAGTTCAACCCTGCTGGCTGCGCCTTCTTCCTGGACATGACCAGCTGGCACTTGCTCTTGCTCAGGTTGGTCTTGAACCCCCAAGCACAAGCAATTCACCTGCCTCAGTTTCCAAAGTGCTGAGATTACAGGAACCTGCAAGCAGCAATTGGCGCCTATTATGACTTTGAGAGTCCAAACATCAGTATACCCTCTATGTCCTTTGTTGAAGATGTCACCATAGGAGAAGGGGAGTCACTACCTCCTGATACTCAGTTCATAAAAACACGGCGGATCCAGAATTCTGGGGCAGAGGCCTGGCCTCCAGGGGTTTGTCTTAAATATGTCAGGGGAGACCAGTTTGGACATCTGAACATGGTGATGGTGAGATCGCTAGAGCCCCAAGAGATTGCCGATGTCAGCGTCCAGATGTGCAGACCCAGCAGAGCAGGAATGTATCAGGGACAATGGCGGATGTGCACTGCTACAGGACTCTACTATGGAGATGTCATCTGGGTGATCATCAGTGTGGAGGTGGGTGGACTTTTAGGAGTAACACAGCAGCTGTCGTCTTTTGAAACGGAGTTCAATACACAGCCTCATGGCAAGGTAGAGGGAAACTTCAACCTGTTTGCCTCTCCCCAAAAGAACTGACAATCAGATGAAAACAACTTAAAAGACCCTGGGGGTTCCGGGTTCGACTCCATCAGCAAAAACACATGGGCTCCTGCTCCTGACCAAACCAAGCAAGATCAGAATAGACTCTCATAAAACTCTGTAAATCTGTCCCCCAGCAGTCACGCAAACACCTTATCAGTAGTGACTTACAGTAAGGTAGTTGCCCTCGGAGAAGAGGAGAAGGGGTAGATGGTGGGCCTTGGGAATTGTGATTCCCCTTCATGGCAGACCTAGAACCCCAGACTGCCACTCCCCGGAGGAGGTTAAGGCTGCTTAGCTCTCCTGCCAACAACAAAGCAGCACAAAAGCCTACCCCTTCTCCCCTGCCCCTTGCCCCTGTGTTCATATCCTTTGGATGTCACTTTATCCACATTTATAATTTACTCCTATGTCTACTCTTCTGTTGAAGAGTAAAGTTCTTTACTTTTAGCATTTAAAAAAAAAAAAAAAAAGAAGAATGTCAAAATATCATCAGCCATGCTTCCAGTGCAAATGTATACTAAGCTTAGAGCAACAACCACACACATTTGGAATTTGTTCCTACTTTGTTTTTTGGTTTGGGGCAAGTTTTTTTGTTTGTATTTCTGAGAAAAAGACAAGCTCAATTATTTATCCAAAATGTTGCTGGGCACTCATTTTTATTTACCCTGTTTGCATGTCTTCTTGTTGATGTCTTTCCATTTTATTTTAACCCATTGACTTCCTCACCCACAAACAACCCAGAGTAGCTCAAGTGATATTTTGACTTTTCAAATGTGGGGAATAAGTGACAGAATTGTTTGTTGAGTAAGCCATGATTTTAAATATTTTGATTGTTGTGAGATACTCTTTTGAGGTGATTGATTCTTGATCTGTTTCTCTCTATGCTAGTTCATTAAATAGCGTCTTCCACACTCTGAAAAAAAAATAAAAATAAAATTGGTAAGAATGGAAGTGAAATCAGGGACATGTCTGTGGGGATAATGCTGTGAAGGAAACAGTAATAAATGGATAAAACATTTTTTTGAGGGCAGAGAAAGTGTCACTGATGAACAGAGGTGAGGATGAACACTAAAGCAGAACTAACAGAAGCATTGCAGAAATTCATTAAATGGTGTGTCACAATCGTCAGCTGACCAAGATAAGCATAGCAGACCAAATAAATGCTGGGAAAACTTTAATTGAAAATCTTGGCATGAGAAAGGTGTGGCTCTTGCATCACTGCAATGCACCAGCTCACACAGCACAGACTGTGAGGGAGATTATAGCCAGTAAATAAATAATACCTTTCCTGCTCCCCTGATCTGGACCCCCATGCATCTTTACCTGAAGATTAAGGAAATATCGAAAGGAAGATATTTGGATAACATTCAGGGCATCCAGGGTAATACAACCACTGCTCTGATGGCCATTCCAAAAAAAGAATTCCAAAATTGCTCTGAAGAATGGACCAGGCCCTGGTGTTGGTGCACAACTTCCCAACAGGAGTATTTCAAAGGTGACCATAGAGATACTCAGCAATGAGGTATGTAGCATCATTTTTCTATGAAGAGTTTGTGAACTTAATTGTCAGACCTTCAAACATCATGACAATAATTTTCCAAATTTGCCATGTGGTATAAAAATAGAAGGGGGAATCAAGTATGTATCTGAGATCAAACTAAGGTTAAATCATTCCATCACCATTATCTGTGGCTCAGAAGTAGGAATGGGGTGGAAATGTTAAGGTAGATTCACTGATGCTCATAAAGTTGTATAATTGACTAACTATAGCTGTGATGCTTCCCAGGGGGCTATGTAGATATTCATTGACTAAAGAGATGCATATGATGAAAACATCATTTCTTTTATTACGTAAGGAGATATAAAATATATTTTTAAAATATATGTTATTATTTTATTTCAACATTAAACATTATAAGTATGTAACATGATACTAATGAGTTTGACAAAAAGACTCTCAGAAGACATTCAGCATAGTCATCTGATAAATGGTCCTGAATACACCAGAATTAGATGTTAAAAATTAAGACAGCATGGAGGGCAGCACCTGTGGCTCAAGGAGTAGGGTACCAGCCTCATATACCAGAGGTGGTGGGTTCAAACCCAGCCCCTATGAAAGACTGCAAAAAAAAAAAAAAAAGAAAGAAAAAGAAAAATAGACAGCATGGAAATATGACTCACTCATAATCACGTAAAAGTTTTTTGTTAGGAAATAAACATGCCAATGTAGCAAACAGAAGCATTTAGGAAACACATAGCTGTATCGTATTTTATGGTGGCATTTATACTGATATTTTTAAAACAATCACCACAAATATGCTTGGCTCTGGACTGGGCTTCCAGAAAATAACATCTAGTCTTTGGGAGTCCTGGTCCCAAATTGTATTTGTTTTTATAATGCTTGTTTCTTTTTGCCTCTAGGGCTTTCCTTTTTTTAACAAAGATTTTTTCTTCCACAGAATTGTGCCTATAAGGTGCTGCCCTATCTCTGTGAACAGCACCTGCTCTGTGTCTCCGTAGATGAATATGCAATTTGCATGTTGCTGATTAAAATGAAAGTCTGCATGTATATCTGAATGTCTGGTCACATTTTCAAAGGAAATCTCACATGCGGACAGAATACCTTCCCCCTTTCTATACAATCCAACAGCTCCAGTTCTTGTATACCCACTAAGCCTTATGCCATACCTTTTCAACAAAGAATGAACCTGCGTGTGAAAAGCGGCCAGGAAGACTTTGGCTTCGTGGCTCTGCGTGAAACAAATGCCCCTGGGAGCTTCTTGCTGCTCCTCTGCTCCTCTGCTTCACAGGCCCTGCTGTTGGTATTTGAGTGTTGTAGCAATGGATGCTCCTGGGATTTCCACCAGCAGTGAGCAGAAGGCCAGTTTTAGATCATAATAGACCAGCTACTGGTGAGGAACACAGAATGTTATCAGTCAGCTTTTACACTGCCACCTTGGAAAGGGATTCGGAGTGGGGGGTGGGGAGCAAAGGAGACACTGTGTGGGAGAAGATGCTATACCCTGTCAGTTTCCTGAGCTATTCTGAGAAAGTGTGGAGACATTTATTCTCAACTGTTCAAATAGTACCCACTGGTAAGAATGAACGTTCTTTCAAGAAGTGGCACATTGAGAATAAGACGGCTACGGCTGATATGGTCAAAAGGGGTCATTTTACACACTTAGATCTTACCGTGTCATTAGAGAGGTGCTCACAAAATCCTTAACTGCTTGGAGTAAATTACATGAACGCTCACTCTTTTCCTAGAACCCGTCCAAGCTGGCCATGTGAGAAAACATCCTATCTTCTCGTTCTGAAACCAAACAGTATGCTCACCTCCGGCAGGAGTTCCATTGAGGTTATTTATTCACCTGATGGCTGCACCATTCGAGCAACAAAAATAGTTGAAATGGCCAAACCCCAAATTTCTTTCTCCCTTATCCTGAAGAAATCAGAGAAGGGTTTATTTGATCTTTACTTGTCTTGCCTCTGCCATCGGAATTGCACCATTCATTTGACCAAACTACTTAAAAAAAAAATTTACCTGAAAAAAATGTTTACCCAAAATGTATTTAATGTTTGGTGGTTATTAGGAAAGGTGCTGGGGATGAAAAAGAAAATTCCTTTAAGTAAATAGAAATCTACACGCTAGCACACAGCTGTTGGCTACGTTGTAGATGTTGAATGAAAGTTTATGAATTGACAGATGACCGTCATAGGAATAAACCCTGTTGGTGGCTTTAAAGCAGGGTCTACTCTCTCAGGGAGAGCCAAGAAACGTTTCTCAGAAGAGGTAACATCTGATTTTGGTCTTTAAATATGGTTGGCAATTCACAATTCAGAGGAAAAAAGGAGCAGGCCATCTTAAAATAGAGAGCCTAGGATGTGTGAAAGACATGAAAGTATAAAATACAGAGCAGATTTAGGAAACACGGAAACGTGTGACGTGCAGGGAGCACAGGACGGACGTGAGGCAGGGGACGCGGTGGGATGGGGCTGGGGCTGGGGCACAGGCCAGGGCTCAGAGAAGTCAGGGACTAGTATTTCCTTCCTCACTGCACGTTCAACACCAAAAGTGCCTAGTTTTGGGTAGAGGGATTATGTATGTTGGGTGAATGAATGGATGGAATCATAGATGAAACGATGATGATGGGGCCATGAGTGTTTTCTTACAGACTGGGAGAGGTCAAGGAAGGCTCGCCAGCAGGAGGTCAAATCAGACGTGAAGCTCTGATGGAAAACTCTGTGGGCTGGATGATGGAGATGCTGGGACCAGGGCGGTCAGTGGAACAGCTGTGTACCGCCTGCTGATCACTTTCTAAGGGGAATGTTATTGAAGGTAAAACTAGCACTGAGAGTGAGAGCTACACACAAAGCAGAACCAATAGACAGTGTGGACTCCTTGGACAGAGGGGCAGAGAATCGTGAATGGCAGGCTGAGTAACTAATTCAGGCAAGTGGCCAGGGAGGAACCCGCACAGATTTGAGTAGAGTTGTCCTGTAGGTCGTTAGACGTCCAGGCCTGGAAGGCACAGGGAAGGTGGGAGTTCAGGGTACACCTTCGGGTGCCTTAGACCTGTGACTCACGAAAGGTGTTCCAAGGCACCCTGGTGTGCCAGAAGTGCTGTGAAAATATTCAAAGAATATTGAATATTCAGTGAGATTTGCAAAAGGTGTTCCATGGCACCCTGGTGTGCCATAACAGGATCTTAGGTTTGCTGTGAAAATATTCAAAGATCATTAATTAAATTATTTTCGAAAGATGCTCAAAGCTCAGTAAGTACTTTTTTTTTTACTCTTTTTTTGGATCAACATCATTTAAGTGTGCTGCGGAAGTTTAACTATAGTTTCAAGTGTGCCGTGAGATAAAAGAGGTTGAAAAACACTGCTTTATCCTATAGATGATATCTGAGGAAAAAAATGTGAGGTGGGAATTTTGAGGATCATCATACAGAAAGATCTAAAGAGCAACTAAAAAAATGCATTGAAAGGGAGACTACAAAACAAGTTGAAAGGACCACAAAAAAGAGGGCCAGACTATTTCTTACTTGTTGAATGAGACATTTTGAGAAATGTCATCTATTAGAGCTACTGCATGCAAATTCTTTTTTTTGGTCCGTTTGGAATTCTTATCATAAAGCTCTAACCCTCTCTATTAGCTGCTGATTTAATGTGCTTCTGCCATTTGCCTTGGCTTAATGAACATTTAGGATACAATGGCATGTTGTGATAATTTTCAGAAGGATGCCTCATTATTCTCATGTTAAGAGAATCTCCCATGTACCCCACCAGGTGGATTCTTTGCCCCCTATACTAACTTTCCAAATAATAGTAACAGCACAGGTATTCTGTTAAAATTAGGTACAAACCTAGAAAAAGAGTGAACAATCCTTGAGCAGATTATTTTCTAAAATTAAGAGGAACTGGGAGTTGGAGGGGAGGGACACCAAAACAAATCCTGAGAGGGTGGAAAATTTCAGGTTCCCCTTCTTGTTTGGAAACTACTTCTCCGTTGAGATTTATCTGGGATTCAGAGAAAGCAGGTGAGTCAGACGGTGTCCCAGCTGGCATTTGGTACTAAAGACAGTCTGGTCTATAAGCTGCCACATCCCCCAATTCGACACAATTTAGCAAAAATTGTCAGTGAGTACTGACAGTGGCAGGGTAGCTTCTCTGCAGCTCTCTAGTCCATTTGACTGATCTTTGAGGAGAAATCTCAACGCTTACCGGCACTAAGTCATTAGTCAGTGTTTCGGTCAGCTCTGGCCCACGGTGCCTTTCAGGACCAAGAAAGCAACTTCTGCCCCTTTTAGAAAATTAGGGAAAATGTGGCAAAAGGGAAATCAGTTAATTTTACAAATAATAACAAATACTAATAGGTAAATGAGATCATGGAAATAAATTAAGAAAATACATTGCACTTTTTTCTCCTTTACTGTACAAATTGGTTTTTATAAATTAGAATATTAATGTATATATAAATCTGGTTGCTGCTTACATCATTAATTTATTATCCCTTCCCGAGACAAATGATAGCTACTTAGACTCTATTAAAAGGATTAGTTGAAGTTTGAGCTCATCTGTGAAATGAGAACTAAATATACAGGTCCCCCCCCTAAATTGCCCTCTGTCTATTTTCATTCATTATTTACTACCCAAGACTGATTAAAAAATGATTTCACTGTAATCTTTAAAACAAAAATATACATTTCTCTACTCATAAACTTAGAGTTTACTGAAATAAATACAGAGAAAACGATCTTTGTATAGCTTGGGCATGGAGTTATAACAAAGGCTTTGCTTAATGGGACCCTGAGAAAGTCTGGTTTTCTCAACCAGATCACATCATAGCCCTGATGTAAAGACTGCATGCACTCGTACTGTTACATGAACATCATGAGATTTTCTTCTTTTTTTTCTTAAAATTGAGGAAGTTCCTTACTGGTCAATGCAAAAGAATACATAAAACAGTGAGAAATACATTCTCCCATTGAATAATCATTGAGTGCCTTCTATGTTTCAGGAATTGTGGCAGGAATTACAAACACAGTAGTGAATAAAACAGCTCTTGAGGAGTTTTGGAGCTCCTAGTTTGCCATCCATTGTAGGGGCAATGCAAAGTAGCTATGATATCATTAGATATGTATAATTATTTATACCACATAGATTTTTAAAATTAATTAATTAGTAACCTGGGGTGGCTCATGCCTGTTAATCCCAGCACTCTGGGAGGCTGAGGTGGGTGGATTTCTTGAGCTCAGGAGTTGGAGTCCAGCCTGAGCAAGAGTGAGATCCCATCTCTACTGAAAATAGAGAAACTGAGGCAAGAGGATCACTTGAGCCCAAGAGTTTGAGGTTGCTGTGAGCTATAATAATGCCACGGCACTCTACCGAGAGTGACAAAGTGAACTCTATCTCAAAAAAAAAATAATAATAATAATTAACCTACTTATACTCAGTGTCCTATAAAGAATATTCAAAGTAAAACTCTCTCTATCTCTCTTTCTTTTACAGAAGTCAATATGAAACTGAAACATAAATTGAAGAAATATGAAAAAAAGGAAAAATATGGGCAGGAAAACCGTAACAAATACAAATGAACAATAAACGTGTATCCAGAAATATAAATCACTTGACCCCTTGCACTTGAAGTTATTAAAGACAATCTGGTCTGTAAGCATCCCAGAGGCCAAGGCAAAGAGGAAAACAGAGTCATTTATAAGATTGGATGCCCCAAAGATAAAAACATGATTTCAACAATGTCATTTGTAGTCACCCTTTATTGGGCACATATATTTTTCAGTTAATTATCCTGATAACTCTGGAAAAAGGATAGGAAGGTTATTTGCTCAAAGATCCACATCTAATAAATGGCAGAGCCTTCACTTGAATGATAAAGAATTTGCCTCATATTAGGGGTGTATACATTGGATACTTTTTCTTCCATTCTAGAGGTACTTTGCTAAGGAGAACATGTTCCAGCTCCACCCATGTAAATATGAAAGAGGAAAAGTCACCATCTTTCTTTAAGGCTGCATAATATTCCATGGTATACATGTACCACAGTTTATTAATCCATTCGTGTATCAATGGGCCATTTATTGCACAGGAAGATGGGGAAAGGGGAGAGGGAGGGAAGGGGAGGAAGAGGGTGGAGGGGAGATGGGACTAAGGGTGAGATCACATGTTTGGTACATATTGGAAGGAGAAAACTTCTAAATATGGATCAAAAATGTTTTCATATAGTAAACGAGAAAATCTCATGAATGTTATGTCAATCAGGTTGATAAAAATATCTCAGATTGCATGTGAAGACCGCACACTGTACCCCATGATTGAACTAATGTACACAGCTATGATTCAATAATAAAAAAAAAGTATTC
>CAUYON010097370.1:0-15380 GCA_963573935.1 Arctocebus calabarensis | reverse complement strand
AAATGGAAGAACATACCATGCTCATGGCTGGGAAGAATCAACATTGTTAAAATGTCTATACTTCCCAAAGCAATCTACCTATTTAATGCCATCCCTATTAAGGTACCAACATCATACTTTCAAGACTTGGAAAAAATGATTCTGTGTTTTATATGGAACCAGAAAAAAACCTACGTAGCTAAGGCAGTTCTTAGTAATAAAAACAAAGCTGGGGTATCACCATTCCAGACTTTAGGCTGTACTACAAAGCCATAGTGGTCAAGACGGCATGGTACCGGCACAAAAATAGAGACATAGACATTTGGAATCGAATAGAAAACCAAGAAATGAAACTAACAACTTACAACCACCTAATCTTCAATAAACCAATCAAGAACATATCTTGGGGGAAAGACTCCCTATTCAATAAATCTTGCTGGGAGAACTGGATATTCACATGTAAAAGACTGAAACTAGAACCTCACCTTTCTCCACTCACAAAAATTGATTCAAGATGGATAAAGGACTTAAATTTAAAACATGACACAATAAAAATCCTGAAATGAAAGCATAGGATAAACACTGGAAGATATTGGCCTGGGGAAAGACTTCATGAAGAAGATTACTTGGCAATTGCAAAAACAATAAAAATAAACACATGGGACTTAATCAAACTGAAAAGCTTCTGTACAGCTAAGGAGACAACAACCAAAGCAAATAGACAACCTACACAATGGGAAAGTATATTTGCATATTTTGAATCAGACAAAAGCTTGATAAGTAGGATCTATAGAGAACTCTAATCCACATGAAAAAAGCCACCAATCTCATATATCAATGGGCAAGAGACATGAATAGAACCTTCTCTAAAGAAGACAGATGAATGGCTAACAAATGTATGAAAAAATGCTCATCATCCCTAATTATTAGAGAAATGCAAATCAAAACCACCCTGAGATATCATCTAACCCCAGTGAGAATGGCCCACATCACAAAATCTCAAAACTGCAGATGCTGGCATGGATGTGGAGAGAAGGGAACACTTTTACATTGCTGGTGGGACTGCAAACTAATACGACCTTTTTGGAAGGAAGTATGGAGAACTCTCAAAGAACTTACACTAGACCTCCCATTTGATCCTGCAATCCCATTACTAGGCATCTACCCAGAAGGAAAAAAAATCCTTTCATCATAAGGACACTTACACTAGACTGTTTATTGCAGCTCAATTTACAATCGTCAAAATGAGGAAACAGTGTAAATGCCTTCCAACACAGGAATGGATTAACAAGCTGTGGTATATGTACACTATGGAATACTATTCAGCCATTAGAAAAAATGGAGACTTTACAGCCTTTCTATTAACTTGGATGGAAGTGGAACATGTTATTCTTAGTAAAGCATGACAAGAATGGAGAAACATAAATCCCATGTACTCAATTTTGATATGAGGACAATTAATAACAATTAATGACATGGTGGGGGAAGGCAAGAGCAGAGAGAGAAAGAATGAGGGAGGGGTGGGGAAAGGAAGAGCAGAGAGAGGGAAGGAGTGAGGGAGGTGGGGTCTTGGTGTTTGCCACACCTTTTGGGGGCAAAACACGATTGTAAGAGGGACTTTACCTACCAAATGCATTCAGTGAAACCTGGTTTCTTGTACCCTCAATGAATCCCCAACAATAAAAACACACATATATATATATCCCAAGAAATTCATAGAATTAAAGACAAGATCTCCAATCTCCAGGGAACTTGATAAAATTAGAAAGGATATAACAATTGAAGGAGGCATTTAAGAAGTTTCAGAATATAGTAGAACATTCTAAAGGTTAAACCATAGAAAAGAAAGAATCTCAGGATGGCATCTGTGGCTCAAAGGAGTAAGGCGAGGGCCCCATATGTCAGAGGTGGCAGGTTCAAACCCAGCCCTGGCCAAAAATCACACACACACACAAAAAAAAAAAAAAAAGAAAAGAAAAGAAAGAAAGAAAAGAAAAGAAAGAATCTCAGAGCTTTAAGACAGGCTGTTGTGCTAACACTATCATTTAAAGAGGCAGGAAAGAAGAGAGTAAAAGCAGAGCAATCTCTTAGAAAGTTATGGGACTACACAAAGCATCCATGCATACAAATTATAGGTATACCTAAAGGAGAAGAAAGTCACAAAAGCATGGAAGCCCTAGTTGATGATATTATAGCTGAAAATTTCCCAAGTGTTTCCAAAGACTCAGACGTCCAGACATACACCTACTAAATGAATATGGATTAACAGCTGATTTCTCAGCTTTACAAAACCGAAGAGAATGGGCTTCTACCTTCAATCTTCTCAAACAAAACAACTGTCAATTTAGGATTCTTTATCCTGCCAAAGAAAGTTTCAAATTCAACGGAGAAATCAAATCTTTTACTGACGGGCAAACACTGAGGAAATTTGCCACTACAATACTAGCTCTGCACGAAGTACTCAGACCTGTGCTATACACAGATCATCACAATCAACCATCAGCAAAGTAAAGACACTCAGAAACTAAATAACTAAATAATGTAGGTTCCAAAATTGTCCAAGTGGGATAAAACAAGGCAACAGAGCCCCATAAATAAAAAAAAAACAGAACTCCACCTATTTATCAATTCTCTCAGCAAATGTAAATGGCTTGAATTCCCCACTGAAGAGACACAGGCTGGATGACTGGACAAAAAACACAAGCAATGTATATGCTGTCTTCCAGAAATGCATCTAACCCCCAAGAACAAATCAAGAGTCAGGTTGAAGGGTTGGAAAACAATATTTCATGCAAATGGAAATGAAAAGAAAGTGGGAGTTTCAATTCTTATTGTACATACAATGGACTTTACAGAAGACAAAAGTAAAAAAGACAAAAATAGACACTACATACTGGTCAAGGGGACAAAACAATAAGGAGATATTTCAATGCTAAATATTTATGCACCTAATTTAAATGCTTCCAAATTCATAAAGCAAACCTACATGATCTCAATAATATGATGAACAAAATGCTGTTTTAGCTGAGGATTTCAACACCTTATTGATATAACTGGATAAATCCTCGAAGCAGAAATTAAACCAATCTTTGAACTTAAACCAACCCTAGAACAAATGAGCTTAACAGACATGTACAGAACATTTCACTGAACACTGCTAAATATATGCTCTTCATCAACTCATGGATCATTCTCCAAGGTTGATCACATCCTAGGTCACAAATCAAGCCTCAATACATTAAAAAGGATATAAATTATACCTTGTATCTATACAGAACACATTGGGAGAAAAGTAGAACTCAATTCCAACAAAAATATTCATCACCACAAAAACTCATAAAAACTAAACAACCTATTGCTGAACAATTACTGGGTCAAGGAGGAGATGAAGAAGGAAATCATTAGATTCTTTCAACAAAATGGTGTGAAGCCACAAGCTATCAAACCCTATGGATACTGAGAAATTAGCCCTGAGAGGGAAATTTATTCCATTAAATGCTCATATCCAGAAATCAGAAAAAGCACAAATCACCAATCTAATAAACCATCTCAAAGAACTGGAAGAGGAAGAGCAATCCAACCCCAAACCCAGTGAAAGAAAAATAACCAAAATCAGATTAGAACTAAATGGAATCAAAAATGAAAGAACCATTCAGAAAATTAACAAAGCAAAAAGTTGGTTCTTAGAAAAAGAGAAATAAAATTGAGTGACACCTGTGGCTCAGTGGGTAGAGTGCCAGCTCCATATCCTGAGGGTGCTGGGTTTGAACCCGGCCCCAGCCAAACTGCAACAAAAAATAGCTGGGCATTGTGGCGGGCACCTATAGTCCCAGCTACTAGGGAGGCTGAGGCAAGAGAATCGCCTAAGCCCAGGAGTTGAAAGTTGCTATGAGCCGTGATACTACGGCACTCTACTGAGGGCAATAAAATGAGACTCTGTCTCAAAAATAAAAATAAAAGAGAAAATTGATAAACTCTTGGTTAGATTAACCAAAAACAGAAAAGTAAGATCTCTAATAAGTGCAATTGAAAGTCAAAAGGAGGCTCAGCTCCTATAGCTCAGCAGATAGGGCGACAGCCACATACGCCAGAGCTGGCAGGTTCAAACCCAGCCCAGGCCTACCGAACAATAATGACAAATGCAACCAAAAAATAGCCAGGCATTGTGGCGGGTGCCTGTAGTCCCAGATACTTGGGAGGCTGAGGCAGGAGAATAGCTTAAGCCCAAGAGTTTGAGGTTGCTGTGAGCTGTGACACCATGGCATTCTACTCAGAGCCACATAGGGAAAACAAAACAAAGAAAAAAAGAAAAGAAATGCAAAAGGACAAATAAACACACACACCACAGAGATACAAAAGATCATCACCAAATACTATAAAAATCTCTATACTTAGAGAATTGAAAATGTGGAAAAAATGGGCAAATGCTTGGAATCACACTACCTCCCTAGACATAACCAGGAAGAAATAGAGCTTTTTTTAATTTTTATTTTTTATTAAATCATAACTGTGTACATTAGTCCAATTGTGGGGTCCAGTGTGCGGGCTTCATATACAATACATATTATCATCCAACTGTTCAACATAACCATTATGGGATTTTCTCGTTTCTTGTGTGAAAACATTTGTGTTCTGTATTTAGTAGGTTTCACCTGTCCCTTCTAATATGCACCATATGTGTGATCCCACCATTTACCCTCTCTCCACCCACCCTCCCCCCCCTTCCCTCCCTTGCCCCTTTCCCCGTCTTCTTGTGCTATAATTGGGTTATAGCCTTCATATGAAAGCTATAAATTAGCTTCATAGTAGGGCTGGATACATTGGATACTTTTTCTTCCATTCTTGAGATACTTTGCTAAGAAGAATGTGTTCCAGTTCCATCCACGTAAATATGAAAGAGGTAAAGTCACCATCGTTCTTTAAGGCTGCATAGTATTCCATGGTATACATGTACCACAATTTATTAATCCATTCATGGATCGATGGGCACCTGGGCTTCTTCCAGAAATAGAGCTTTTGAGTGGACCAATATTAAGCACCAAAATTGAAAAGATGATAACAAAGCCTCCAACAAAGAAAAGTCCTGGGCAAGATGGTTTCACACCAGATCTCTAACACTCCTTCAAAGAGGAGCTTGTACCTATATTGGAGAATCTATTTCAAAACATTGAGAAGGAAGAAACTTCCTCATCACTTTCAATGAGGTGAATATCACTCTGATACAAAAAACCGAAAAGGACAGCAAAAAAAGAAAACTACAGACCAATATTATTAGTGAATATTCACATAAAAATACTCAACAAAATATTAGCAAATATAATTCACCTACACATCAATAAAATAATTGTGACCAGGTGAGTTTCATCTCAGGGATGAAATTATGGTCCAACACACATAATTTTGTAAATATAATTTACCACATAAACAGAAACAAAGACCATAAGATCCTCTCAATAGATGCAGACAAAGCATTGGACAAAATTCACCTTTATTTTTTGATAAGAACACTTAAAATTAGCAGAGATGGAATATTCCTTAATTTGATAGAAGTCATTTGCAACAAACCCACAGCCAACATAATTTTTAATGGAGAAAAACTGAAAGCATTCCTACTTACAACTGGAACCAGACAAGGATGTCTACTATTGCCACTAGTACTCAAAATAGTGCTATAAGTCCTTGCCAATGTAATTAAACAAGAGAAGGATATCCAGGGTACCCAAACAAGGACAGAGGAGGCTGAGCTATCCTTCATTGATGATGAAATAATCTTACACCTAGAAAACTTAAAGAACTCAACCATAAGACCCCTGAAAGCGATGAAGAAATACAACATCTCAGTATATAAAAGCAAGGTACACAAATCAGTAGTTTTCATATATGCCAATAAGAAGCAAGCTGAAGAGCAAGTTAAAGACATAATACCTTTCAAAGTAGCATCAAAGAAAATGAAATACCTTGGAATATATTTACAAAGGATGTGAAGAATCTTTACAGAAAGAACTACAAAATGCTAAGAAAAGAAATTGCAGGCTTGGCACCCACAGCATAGTGGTTACAGCACCAGCCACATACACGGAGGGTGGCAGGTTCAAACCCGACCTGGGTCAGCTAAACAACTGTAACAACAATAATAAAAATAGTCAGGCATTGTGGTGGGCACCTGTAGTCCCAGCTACTTGGGAGACTGAGGCAAGAGAATCACTTAACGCCCAAGAGTTGGCGGTTTCTGTGAACTGTGATGCCACAGCACTCTCCTGAGGGCAACAAAGTGAGACTGTCTAAAAAAAACAAGAAAGAAAGAAAGAAAAGAAAAGAAATTGTAGAGGCTGTTAAGAGGTAGAAGCATTTATTGTGCTCATGGAATGGAAGAATTAATATGTTAAAATGTCTACACTACCCAAGGCAATCTACAGTCTTAATGCAATCACCATTGAAATACTGTTACACTTTGAAAATCTCGAAAAAATAGTTCTATATTTCATATGGAAATGGACAAAAAATCTGAATAGCCAGTGCAATTCCATAAAATGAGAACAGACATCAGGTTATACTACAAGTCTAGAGTGATTGAAACAACATGCCATTGGATAAAAATAGAGAAATAGATCTATGGAACAGAACATAGATTCTAAAGTTGAAACTGGCCTCATATTGCCACCAGATCTTTGACAAAGCAATCAAAAGCATACACTGGGATAAAGTAATCCAATTCAATAAATGATGCTGGAAGAATTGGTTAGCCACATGGAGAAAACCGAAACTAGACCTGCACCTCTCACCACTTAACAAAAATAACTCATCATGTATAAAATATTTAAATATAAGATACAAAACTTAGAAGAAAGTGTGGGAAGAACCCTTACTCTTTTCAGCCTAGGGAAATAATTTATGAAGAAGAATCCACTGGCAATCATAACAACAACAACAATAACAACAAATAATGGGACCTTATCAAATTAAAAACCTTCTGCACAGCTAAGAACACAATCAGCAGAGTGAAGAAATAGCCTACAAAATGGGAGAAGATATTTGAATGCTATGCATCCAACAAAAGGCTAAAAAGAAGACATAAAGATAAAGCAAGTCAACAAGAAAAGATTGAACCCCATTAAAAACTGGGTGAGAGACATGATTTGTTGGTTTGCTTTCGTTCTGTTAGAAACTTTTCACATAAAGAGAGATGAATGACCAATAAATATTTGAAAAAATGCTCATCATCCCTTATCATTAGAGAAATACAAATTGAAACCACTTTGAGATAATCACCTAAAGACAGTGAGCATGGCCCATGTCACAAGGTCCCCCTAAAACAGATGCTGGCATGGGTTCAGAGATCAATGAACACTCGTGCACTGTTAGTGGAACTGCAAACTAGTACAGCTTCTATGGAACGAAACATGGAGATTCTTCAAAGAGTGAAATATAAAGCTTCCATTTTATCCTGCAATCCCATTACTAGATATCTACCCAAAAGGAAAAAAAGACATCTTACCTTAAGGATATTTGCACTTGAATGTTTATAGCAGCTCAATTCGATATTGCAAAGATGAGGAAACAACCCAGGTGCCCTTCAACATATGAATGGATTAATAAATTCTGGCATATGTATACCATGAAATACTATTCAGCCATAAAAAGATGGAGATATTGTATCTTTTTAAAATAATGTGGATGGATTTGGAGAGCATTCTCCTAAGCAAAGTTTCAAGAATGGATAAACAAGCATCACATGTATTCAGTACTAAATTGGAACTAGTAGATTAACAACTACCTGCTCTCATGAGAAAAGAATTCAATTAAATTCAAGTGGAAGTGGCAGGTGTTGGGTAAATTCCCACCCAAAAGGTACATTACACCAATATGTTGCACACTTTCTGGGTGAAGAACTCAACTACATTTTGGGCTTTTCCTTACAAAAGCAAACCATGTAACCTAATTGTATATACTCAATAGTAATCTGAAATTTCAAAAAATATGGCATCTCCTCTGCTTTTATAACAGAAACTTCATCGAGGTATATATATTATGTTGTTTTTGAAATTATTTTGTTCTGACATCAGCATGATAATATAATGGGAGGAGGGGGGAATTCACATGAAAGGCCCTGTTGAAGTTATGAACAGGTCTCAGAAGAGGATGATCCATAGTAATCTCTGGATTTCTTAGGAGCTAAGAGGAAAGAAATGACAGCATGGAGTGAGTTTACTCAGGTTGAGGCAATTGTATGTGAGAAGAGCTATAGGCACAGAAGCACTCCCAAAAGAGCCTTAAAATAAAAATCACAGCCTGCCTGCACAAACCATCTCACAACAGTATCAGCCAGAAAAGAATTCCACCACCCTCTGCAGCTTTGACTCTGGAAGGATCAGAAACCATAACTGGGAGCTGAAGGAAAGAGGATGGAACTTGTGAAGGAAGAATAAAAGGACAGTCTCCTCTCCACTCTTCCTGCAGGACGCCAGCCTACAGCATGCCCCTGCTGATTAACTCTGACTTGGGGGCATGTTATTGTTATAGGGGACTGGACACTCTGTTTCAGTTCTGGGCCAGTTAAAGCCATGCTAGTACTTTTTATGACTTAAGAACCATGTATTCAGCTTGGGGCAGAGTATGTGAATATTTAATTTATAAGTGATAGTGATAGATAATGTTGCCTTCTGATTACATCCGGTGATTAAAAAGTAATAATTACACATATTAACAGGTTTTGTTTTGAATTATTTTTCTATTGATATAATTACCTTCATAAGATTTTCAAAATCTAAAACATATGTAATCTGTGTCACAACAATCAGATATTTACTATATATGTGAATATATCATCTTTAATTTGTTATTTGTAACCAAACTTCTATTGTCTTAGTATTTATTTGGGGGTATGATTTTTTCCTGTACTATTGTCTTTCCCCCCTTAAAATTCCTATGCAAATTGGTAATGCTATTTTTCCATTATGATTACCAAAATTAAAACTGTTAACCTTAAAAGAACTAATCCAGCTATTTAGTAAAATTATCTATACTATTAATATTATTGCTAAATGAAAAAAAGGGACAAGAGTTAAACCTTTACTAGTGACTGCTTTTAGTTAGAGTATTTATTGCCCCTGTTGAAAGTATCCCCAAATGATTATGTTAAAATTCAGGAATAATCTTGTGAGATTCTTACTGTTTGCTATCCCTTCCATCTTGGTAAACTCTGAAGTCATAACTTTGGTTATTTTAGCAACTCTTCTTATATCTCTCATATATGTATGCTGATGCTTCCTAGCCTTTTCATACAGCCCTTTTCTGTTTAGGATGTGTTTTCAGCTGCTTTCTTTGTTTCTTCATAGCATTTGATTTGTACTTTTGTAATAAGCTCTTCTTTATTTTTATGTCTGTCATCTCCTACCAGATGAATTCTAGGAAGCTTATCTTGAACACCTTTGCTTCTAAAGATAAATATAGGACTTTATAGGTAGTCATCTAATCCAGTTTAATTGGTATTCAGTACATAAATTATCCTAATTCCCTCACCATTAGGCAGAGCCCTGGAACTGATGAACTAGGCTCTTGGAAGAAACTTAAAATAATGATGCAGAAAATACAAGTATCAGGTGACTTTTTCATCTCTGAAAATATCCTATGGTGTGTCACGGTAAAAAGACTGATTGTCATCTTGTAGCGGAATGTCTAATTTCTTTTAAGTAAGTGAAAAAAATACAAGTTAGGACAGTGAACCAGGATAATTGAGTATTTGTCACATCAAGTTGGTTAACAGATAAGTTAAAGTTCTCTTAACTTATGAAATTCCTTAGGGTGTTCTGGATTGACTTCATACAAGATATACTGCACCTTTGATCAATCAGTTATTGCCCAGAGTAGTGCACCAGCCCTGGCCCCCCCAAAAAATCAGTTATTGCCATTCAGATTCGAAACCAGTGATCTTCAACTGGTGTGCCATGAAAAATTTTAAAGAACATTAATTAAATTATTTTTGAAAGAAGTTCAAAGCATAGTAAGTATATTCTTTTACTCCTTTTTATAGATCAGGATAATTTCGGGTTTTGTTTTTTTTTTGCCAGGGCTGGGTTTGAACCCACCACCTCTGGTATTTGGGGCTGGCGCCTACTCCTTTGAGCCACAGGTGCCACCCTAGATCAGGATAATTTAAGTGTGCCATGGAAGTTTAACATATGTTCCAGTGTACCATGAGATAAAAAAGTTTAAAAAACACTGTTCTAAAAGTATATAAATTACCTAAATTGATTATTAATGAAAGTTCTTTAAAATTCAACCTCATTGGATGCAGAGGTTTCATATATATATATGAAAGACTTAATAACTTAATAATTCTACATATTATATATATATAACTTACATAACTCTGCATAATATATATATATATATATATATATATATATATATATATATATTCCTACATCTATTTTCTAATGTTGGAAGACATGAGACTTAATGTAAAGACTAGAATAAGATGTTGATGGACTTATTGGAGAGGGTAAGAAAGATGAAGAAGTAGTTACATTGCACCCATTATATTTAAAGACTTGTAGTCATTAATCACATCCCTGTGAAATTCTTTCTATACCAAGCCTACAAAATTAAACCCGGAGGTTCCAATTATGTGATACTGACCATATTATTAAAGAGGGTGACCCTGTCCTTGCTATCTCTTAGGAAGAAGTAGTATTTCTGGGTTTTGTTTACTGGTTACTCAATGGAGTTTTTAAGTTATATTGATATATCATTAGGAATCAGATGTAGAGTTGTGGGTTATTATTTTTTTTTTGGTTAAAAATAATGAAATATAGTATTTCATTTTATTAAAAAGCAAAAAATGTTCTCATTATTCCTATTTTCAAGATCTCATGTTTCTCCTTTTATACTGTCCTGTGGACCTACCAAATGTTCAAATCAAATGGAGATTGTTTTGATTTGTGTAGATGGATATCTACTGACTAGAGGCTGTATTTAAATAAGAATGGTTACAATTGAAAAAGGATAGATCAAGTGGACTCTGATGAAGATAGATATGTAACAAGAGCCTCTCTGTAGCTGCCTTTTTATAGTTAAGAACCATACACAAGTGGACACCTTTTACTAAAATGAGCATAGCTTTCATGCTTCTTCCTCTTTTCTGCTCAAGTTTTGTCATTATCTCCTGAACCATGTTAAGAACCAGAGATGCTAGTTGGTTCTGTGTAAATATCCTGGAAATTATGAACCAAGTGATGAAATAGGCAGAAGTGGGACATGAGGGAGGAAGAAGAGAGGTGAATTAAAGAGGCAATTAAAAAAACACTCTGCATCCAATGAGTTTGAAATTTAAAGGACTTGTTAAAGGGTGTCTAAGAGAAAAGGACGCCGTACATTGTTTTTTAAATAATCACAGTTATCTAAAAAGAAAATGTCATCAACTCTGGCCAAAAATATAAAATGACTGAATTTTGAATTTGTGAATTAAGCAATAGAAGTATGTCACAAAATGTTCATGAGTAGAGGGAATACAACACCAGCCTGGTAGAAATCACATGTTCAAAGTGTCCATATTAGCTCTGCTATGCCTAAAGGCCCATAATTAATTTTATTTGTTATGTTTAATTTTATTTCATTATTATTTTTGGGACAGGATCTCTCTCCATCACACAAGCTGGAGTTTAGTGGCACAATCATAGCTCACTGAAGCCTTCAACTCTTGGCCTCAAGTGATTCTGCTGCCTTAGCCTACCATAGCACTGAGATTTATTTTTATTTTGATGAAAAATAGCATGTTTTACACTATTATAGCATAAAGGAAATTGACTTTTTCAAATTATACGAAAATCACACAGGGAAGGCAAGAAGATCTCTTAAGCACAAAGAGTTTGAGGTTTCTGTGAGCTGAGATGCCACAGCACTCTACCAAGGGCAACATAGTGAAACTCTGTCTCAAACAAAAAAAGAAATTATGAAAATGGTAGGAAAAGAATTTAGAGTACAGATAGCAAAAATGATGAAGGAAATTGAAGGTAAAGTGGAAAATCACCAAAAGGAAATCCAAAATTGACCCCCCAAATGATTGAAAGACATAAAAAAATTAGAATCAAAGGAATCATTTAGGGAGTTTAAAAGTGCAGTAGAAAGTTTCAATAATACATTAAACACAGAGAAGAAAGAATCTCAGAGCTTGAAAACAAGGCTCTAAAGAGTCAGTAAGGAAGAAAATAAAAGCAGAGCAATCTCTTAGAGAATTATGGAACTACATGAAGCATACAAACATATGAATTATAGGTATCTCTGAAGGACACTCAATGGCATGGAAGTTCTAGTTGATAATATTAAAACTGAAATTTCCCAAGCATCACCAAAGATTCAGACATATATAAAACAGAGCATTTCCTAGATACATTGTAATCAACCTGGCCAAAGTCAAAATGAAACATAAAATTCAACAAACAGGAAGACATAAGCAAAAAATTACCTATAATTGCAGAAATATTAGGGTGACAGCATATTTTTTTTTGGTGGAAGTTTGCAATTCAGAAGAGAGTGATCACCTTTCTTTAATTTTCTAAAATAAAACAACTTCCAGCTCAGTGTTTTGTATCCTGCTAAACTTTCATATTTGATGGAGAAATCAAAAATCTTTTACTGACTGGCAAATATTGAGGAAATTTGCCACTATAAGACTAGCTCTGCAAGAAATACTCAGACCTATATTAATACACAGACCATCACAATGAACTACCAGCAAAGTAAAGATGCCTGGAAACTAAAGAAAAAAGCATAGCTTCCATAATGGCCCAAGTGATAAAGTAAGAAAAAGATCTCCACAAAACAAGAGACCAGAACATCATACTATCAATTCTCTCAATAAACATGGCCTGAATTCCATACTGGAAATCACAGTCTGGCTGACTGGATAAAAAAACACAAGCTAATTATATGATGTCTTCAGGAAACACACCTAATCTCCAAGGACAGTACAAGACTCAAGGTGAAGGCTTGGAAACAATATTTCAGGCAAACAAAAATAAGAAAAGAGGAAGAGTCTCAATCCTATTTGCAGATACAATCAACTATAAAGCAACAAAAGTAAAGAAAGACAAAGATGGACACAATATACTGGTCAAGGGAACAATGCAACAAGAAAATTTTTTAATCCTAAATATTTATGTACCTAACTTAATTGCTCCCAGATTTATAAATAGAACCTTAACTGGTATGAGCAATATGATATCCTACAACACCATAAAAACTAATGACTTTAACACTCCACTGACAGAACTGGACAGATCCTCCAAGCAGAGTTAAACAAAGAAACAATGGACTTAAACACAACTGTAGAACAAATGGGCTTACTAGACATACATAGAACATACCACCCCAATAATACTGAGTATGCATTCTTCTCAACAGATTATGAATCATTCTCCAAAATCGACCAAATCCTAGGACACAAATAAAACCTCAACACATTTAAAATAATAGAAATTATAACTTGTATCTTTTCAGAGCACAGTGGAATAAAGATAGAACTCAAATCTAACAAAAACCTTCCTCCCCACACAAAGTCATAGAAATTAAATAACCTTATGCTGCGTAACAGCTGGGTCAAGGAGGAACATTACAAGAGAAAGCCAAAATAATGCCAAATATAAAAGTCAATACTAAAAGTTAGAAAGATAGATGATATTTCATTGAAATGTAATAGCCACAGAAAGTTATTTCCTGGGCAAATGTCAAAGGATTAAAATCCCTGATGTGCTAGGAACCATTAAAAATTCCTAAGAAAATGAATAGCACCAGCATTATTAGAAAAAATGGATGTAAATAAAAAGGTAATTCACCAAAAAGGAAAAAAGAAAAAGAGGGAAGAGAGACTGTGTAATAGGATTATACATTCTGCATCTATTCTCTTTACATATAGATATGATGGACTGTATATGATGGAATCTGTATAACCAGATTCCAGGAGGAATTTTGATCTTAGGAATCTTAGAAACTAAAATACATTTTTTCTTTAATAAAAAAGCCAAACGTATAAAATCAAGTAGAAATGTGTTAATATTTATATGAAAATTTGACTCCTTGAGATCAATAGCAAGTATAGTTTTATGTATGAAAAACTCCTTATAATCTTTTCACTAAAGAACAACATTCCTCAACCCATCTTAATAACTCTCAAACAATATATTGATAAATATGAATGCAGGTTATATAAATATGTTTAGATCTACTGGTAATGCAAGAAATATAAATTATTTATCTTAATAGTTAAAGGTAAATTAACTAGAGGGCTATCTAGCATATAATAATATATAAGCATTTAGTACTTGGCATATTGTAAACATGACTTAGCATTAACTGTTACTAAGTTAAAATACTATTTTATTTTTCACTTATTTTGACAAGCACTAAAAATAAATTTTAACATGCAGCATGGTGTTAGAAGTTATGCATGCTTAATAAATATTTGTTAAATTATTTTTATGATTATAAACATACTTTCTCTGGCTATGAGGAGCAAAATGCAGTGTTTACAACTATATGTGAGTTACTGATGGTTTTGGCTAGAAAACATTTGCAAGTTTCTTTCCGGAGAGAAAAATGGGAGTTCCATTCAAAGTGATGATTTGGGGATTTATTTATTTCCCTTGCTACAATTTGTTATTCCAGATAAATTTAATTCAAATTATATTACTTAATTTGAACTAACACAACCCTCTCCAAATGATCATGTGTCCTGGAAAAACAGCTAAAAGGAAATTGCAGATTAATTATGGTTGTGAAGACACAACTGCAAATAAACTATGAAAATGCCAGAAATGTTTCATATTATCTTTTTGGAATAAGCATCTCTTTAACACTTATTTTTAAATTCATTACCTCTCCTCCTTTTTTAGGTTCAAGTTTTGTGCATTTTATATATTACTCTATTGTAAAATACGCATAATACATGTCTACATAATTAAATGTACATAAAATGCCTCTTGTATTGTATGTATAATCCTCTTGGATTTTATAAAGATGTTGTTGCCTATACTATGGATAATTTTGTGTACCGTTTTATTTATTTGTTTATTTTTGCATTTTGTTTAGTTTTATTAATTTTTTGGGGGGGATTCATTGAGGGTACAAGAAACCAGGTTCCACTGAATGCATTTGTTAGGTAAAGTCCCTCTTACAATCGTGTTTTGCCCCCGAAAGGTGTGGCACACACCAAGACCCCACCCCCCCTTGCTCCTTCCCTCTCTCTACTCTTCCTTTCCCCACCCTTCCCTCATTCTTTCTCTCTCTGCTCTCCCCGTCCCTCACCCCCACTGTGTCAATAATTGTCATTAATTGTCCTCATATCAAACTTAAGTACATGGGATTCATGCTTCTCCATTCTTGAGATGGTTTACTAAGAATAATGT
>CAUYON010097369.1:0-28728 GCA_963573935.1 Arctocebus calabarensis | reverse complement strand
CTCCATCAGGCACAGAGACCGGGGGGCTGACTCCCCGTCAGGCACAGAGACTGGGGGCTGACTCTCCATTAGGCACAGAGACTGGGGGGCTGACCCTCCATCAGGCACAGAGACTGGGGGGCTGACCCTCCATCAGGCACAGAGACCGGGGGGCTGACCCTCCATCAGGCACAGAGACCAGGGGGCTGACTCCCCATCAGGCATAGAGACTGGGGGGCTGACCCTCCATCAGGCACAGAGACTGGGGGGCTGACTCTCCATTAGGCACAGAGACTGGGGAGCTGACTCTCCATTAGGCACAGAGACTGGGGGGCTGACTCTCCATCAGACACAGAGACTGGGGGGCTGACTCCCCATTAGGCACAGAGTCCAGGGGGCTGACTCTCCATCAGGCACAGAGACTGGGAGCTGACCCTCCATCAGGCACAGAGACCAGGGGGCTGACTCTCCATCAGGCATAGAGACTGGGGGGCTGACTCTCCATCAGGCACAGAGACTGGGGGCTGACTCTCCATTAGGCACAGAGACTGGGGGGCTGACTCTCCATCAGGCACAGAGACTGGGGGGCTGACCCTCCATCAGGCACAGAGACCGGGGGGCTGACTCCCCGTCAGGCACAGAGACTGGGGGCTGACCCTCCATCAGGCACAGAGACTGGGGAGCTGATTCCCCATTAGGCACAGAGACCAGGGGGCTGACCCTCCATCAGGCACAGAGACTGGGGAGCTGATTCCCCATTAGGCACAGAGTCCAGGGGGCTGACTCTCTAT
Organism: Arctocebus calabarensis; assembly: GCA_963573935.1. Lineage (NCBI taxonomy): Eukaryota > Metazoa > Chordata > Mammalia > Primates > Lorisidae > Arctocebus > Arctocebus calabarensis. The sequence continues at coordinate 27,958 of CAUYON010097369.1, read as the reverse complement.
CAGGCATAGAGACTGGGGGGCTGACTCTCCATCAGGCACAGAGACTGGGGGCTGACTCTCCATCAGGCATAGAGACTGGGGGGCTGACTCTCCATCAGGCACAGAGACTGGGGAGCTGATTCCCCATTAGGCACAGAGTCCAGGGGGCTGACTCTCCATCAGGCATAGAGACCAGGGGCTGACTCTCCATCAGGCACAGAGACTGGGGGCTGACCCACCATCAGGCACAGAGACCGGGGTGCTGACTCTCCATGAGGCACAGAGACTGGGGAGCTGATTCCCCATTAGGCACAGAGTCCAGGGGGCTGACTCTCCATCAGGCATAGAGACTGGGGGGCTGACTCTCCATCAGGCACAGAGACTGGGGGCTGACTCTCCATCAGGCATAGAGACCAGGGGCTGACTCTCCATCAGGCACAGAGACTGGGGGCTGACCCTCCATCAGGCACAGAGACCGGGGTGCTGACTCTCCATGAGGCACAGAGACGAGGGTGCTGACTCTCCATCAGGCACAGAGAACAGGGTGCTGACTCTCCATGAGGCACAGAGACTGGGGACTGACTCTCCATCAGGCACAGAGACCAGGGTGCTGACTCTCCATGAGGCACAGAGACTGGGCAACTGACTTTCCATCCATCACCTTGCTCACTCTCTGTGACCAAAATGCATGACTCATTTTCTGGGCTTGAACACCTCTCTTCCTATTCCAGCAGTTTCCAGTTTCATAGAAACTCATTCAAGGCTTCTTTTTCCCTGCCTATTGTGTCCCCAGCCTGGATGCCCTCACTCCAGCTTTCTTTCATCAGGCTTCATTCAATCCTCCCTGGAATACGTGTGATTTCTGGATTTGCCATCCTTCCTTGTATCTCTGGGATCTTTGGGAAAGGCTGATCCTTCTGTTCAGGGAAACCTCTCCCAACTGGTTTGTCAAAGATCAGATGCCTGCAGGGACATCAGAATGCCTCCCAGGGCAGTCTCCCTTCAGCACTTTAGTCTCTTTTTCATTCTGTACACACATCTCAAGTTGTCTCCTAATTGCTTTTATGTTGCTTTCCTATTAGTCTCCCAGATTTTGATGGCAAGAGGTCCTTTTTATGGCTCATTTCCACCTACTCAGCAGAACTTGACACCCTGAGAAGGTGTTTAGTAAATGAGTGTTTGTTTGACTTAATAAAAATTCTGTAGCTAATCATAAAAATAATCCCTTCTCTAATTTTAAAGTGAAAATGGAAAATGAATTAATAAGTAAAGAAAGAGGGTAAATACTTTTGGATTTTCTGTACTTTATTTTATTTGGCATGGTGATTTTATTTGGTCTCATGCTGCTTTGATGGGAATATATCAATTTGTTCTTGCTAGCCAAGTGTGCGCTACTTATCTATATAGAGTCATTTCCTCAGTAATTGGGACTTTCAGCAACTATAGTAATCTAAGTTTCTGTCATTTCCAGGCTGCTCAGACCTCTGATTCACAATAGGAACAGCCCCATTCGGTGGAGCAGGACAACGGAATTGAATTGGTGCTTTCAATTCTGATCTAATTTGATTGCCCAGGGTAGAGAATAAAGGGTAATTATAGGACCTAGAAAAGTATATCATGACAATGATACTTAATAATGTGCTCAAAGATTTAGTTTTCTTTGGATGATATGCATTTTTCATAGAACTAGGTAGATAAAAATCCTCCCGAGTAAAAATTATCTCCAGCAAGTGTCCTAATTCCTCGTGTTGTTCATTAAAGTAACTTTGGCATGTGTTATATGCTTCTTTATAGTTATACCGTAATCATATCCATATATTTTGCTTCTATTGCAGTGTACAATCCTTGTGAAAAAAATCAATGTATTATTCATTTTCTTTTATCATATACACCTAATATAGCATTTTCTCCTAAAAGAAATGTGCTCATTATAACAATAAAAATCAGAAGGCTTTGGTCAATTCAAGTTGAGTTTTACGTTATCCATGAAAATACTATAATCAATTGGCAAAAATGTTTAGGAACAATGTTCCTAATGCCCTAATCTAAACATTTTAAAGTAGTCTTCAAAATTATTAAATTCATTTTAAATCTTTAGCTCTGCAGATTTTCTACATGGTTTTAACAGTTTGCTCGAAGTCTTCAAAGATTTTAGTCTGCAAAGTCTCTCTCTAATTATGTTATGCTCTTAAAAGAAGATTTCCATAATGTGGGAAGGTATTTCCAGCCCACTCAGGACTTGGCAATGTGTCTTTTCAAGGCAAATCCAGCTTAAGATAAAAAAGGTAGAAACAGGACAATCAATTTAATGAAATTTCTACCAATAATTTCCTTTATAGAAAACTGAATACAAATTTTGTAGAACAAAGTTAATATGGTATAAGAGAGTGCTCTTAAATTTGGTACAGAAACACCCGATCCCACACACTTGAACTTTGGCTTATGTTTTCTTGTTATTTATTTTTATTTTTATTTTTTTTGAGACAGAGCCTCAAGTTGTCACCCTGGGTAGAGTGTCCTGCCATCACAGCTCACAGCAACCTCCAATTCCCGGGCTCAAGCGAGTCTCCTGCCTCCGCCTCCCAAGTAGCTGGGACTACAGGCGCCCGCCACAACACCCGGCCATTTTTTTGTTTGTTGGTTTTTGGTTGCAGCCATCATTGTTGTTGGGTGGGCCCAGGTTGGATTCGAACCCGCCAGCTTAGGTGTACGTGGCTGGCGCTTTAGTCTGCTGAGCCACAGGCGCCGAGCCGTTTTCTTGTTATTTTTAAACGGTTCCTGGCTCAACTTAAATATTTTGTGATGGTTTTAAAAAATGTCAGCATCAATCAATCTACATAACAGGGTAATTGCAATTATTCATGAATGTGTATTTTTCCAAAAATGCAAGAAGGTTGTCACAAGTAATATGATCAAGTCTGAAAATGAAATAGAATAGTTTTGGATTTTATGTCTGCATCATCTTAGCAGTACCAAATACGAAAATAATCAATTCCAAAGAACCATGAGTGAAATTTTCATCTCGGCTAATTTCTTATGCTTTATCTGTGACCAAATGATTTCCTGCAACCAAATAAAAATGCAATGTGATCAAAACCAAATATTAGAAATACATTCATGTGCAGAATTTAAAACTTATAAGAAAAAATAAGCACAAAAGAATCATTTAACAGTGTAAATTAATTCCATTACATGTGAATATTATGTCAGAATTGCTCCATACATCTTAAATTTTGCTCTTATAATGAATCTCTGTGCTTTAACTGTTGTGGTTAGAGCATTCATATTTAATGTGGTATGGGAAGATTAAATTCTACTTTCTTGCTAGCTAGCTGTTTAATGCAGTATGGAAAGATTAAATTCTACTTTCTTGCTAGTTACCTATTTTCCATCCATTAAATTTGTTCTTGATTTTACTTTTTTTCTTATGATTCTGCTGTTCCTGGCCTTAATTGATACTGCTTTGTGATTCCAGTTTAATCTTCCCTATTGGCTTATTATTAATATTTATCTTATTAAAATATCTATTATTTTTGTCCTAGGGTTTGTGGCATAAGGATATTTTTAAATTCAAGTAATGTTATGCAGCTTCATATGCATAATACATAATACATTTCAATGAATAATACATACATAAATACACATGTGTTATTAATAACATTATATTCTCAATTCATAGTTAGCATTCCTTGTACAATTTTGTAATATATTTCAGTTTTACATATTATATAAAAATAAAATACTTTGTCAAACATTTTCTTTAAAACAGTTGTATTTAAAGTAATAAAAAATAAGAAAAAACATACTATACTTTTATTTGCCATTGCATTTGGTGCTCTGTTATTGAGTGAGTCAGATTTTCTGGTGATTCCAGCTGACTGAAAAATTATAAAATTGTTTATAGATGAGGTCCTCTGGTAATGAATCACCTCAGTTTCTGTATTTTTTTAAAAGTATTTTCTTCATTTTTGAAGCTTTCAAACTTCAGTTTATTTTCAATTTGTGCATAAAATTCTAGGTTGAGAGTTCTACTTTTCTTTTATAATTTTAAAGATTCCACACTTTTGAATTCTTGCTTCTGTGGCTACTGACAAGAAATCTGCTCTAATTCTTATGTTTAGTCCTCTATGGTGAGGCAAGTTTTTTCCAGCTACCTTTAAGATTTTCTCTTGTCTTTGGTAATCAGAACTTTAATTGCCTAGGTGTGTTTATTGCTTTTATTTAGTTTTGTTCTATGTTAATAGTTATTAAATTTGTTATTCTCTGTGGTCATGAATGTTTAGTATGCAGTCTTCCAATAATCTGTAAAATTCTCAGTCATCATTTTACCCAATATTTATTCTGTACTGGGGTCTTTTTTGGGGGAAGGACTCATTTATAAATATATTAGATTTTTTTATATTGTCCCACAGATCTTCAAATCTCTGTTATATTTGTTTCACTGTTTTGTCTTTAAATTTTTATTTAGGTAATTTACACTGTAACCAAGTCAAATAAATTATCCCTTTGTTAATGTGTTTCAAATTTATATTTCTTTTTATTTATTTATTATTAGATCATAGCTGTGTACATTAATGCAATCGTGGGGTACAATGTGATGGTTTCATATACAATCTGAAATATTTCCATCAAACTGGTTAACATAGCCTTCACGGCATTTTCTTGGTTATTGTGTTCAGACATTTACACTCTACATTTAGTAAATTTCACATGTACCATTGTAAGATGCACCGTAGGTGGACCCACCAATTACCCTCCCTCCACCCATCATCCTCCCTCTTCTCCCCTCCCTTTCCCCATATTTTTGGACTATAATTGGTTAGTCCAAAAACCAATTTATATGAAAGCTATAAATTGGTTTCATAATAGGGCTGAGTAGACTGGATACTTTTTCTTCCATTCTTGGAATACTTTGCTAAGAAGAATATGTTCCAGCTCCTTCCATGAAAACATGACAGGTAAAGTCTCCATCTTTCTTTAAGGCTGGATCATATTCCATGGTGTACATATACCACAATTTATTAATCCGATTGCAGGTCAGTGGGCACTTGGGCTTCTTCTTTGACTTAGCAATTACGAATTGGGCTGCAATAAAAATTCTGGTACAAATATCTTAGTTATAATGTGATTTCTAGTCTTTTGCATATATACCTAGTAGAGGTGTTGCAAGATCAAATGGCACGTCTATTTTTAGATTCCTAAGTGTTCTCCAAACATCTTTCCAAAAAGAACGTATTAGTTTGCATTCCCACCAGCAATGTAGAAGTGTTCCCTTTTCTCCACATCCATGCCAAGAATATTTTATGAGGAGGAACTCCCAGGTAATTGAAGCAACACCAAAATTACATTACTGGGACTTGATCAAACTAAAAAGCTTCTGCACAGCCAAGAACACAGTAATTAAAGCAAGCAGATAGCCTTCAATTTATATTTCTATTTTATTCTCTCATATACTTTTCAGTTGTTTATTGAAATAATGTCTTTGAACTTGTATGTTTTCTACCTTTTTCATTGGAAACTTTGACATATTACTATAGCAATTACAAATTATTTTTTTCATGGTTCCATTTTTTTATTTTATTATTTTTCTTTTTTTAATTTTTCTTTTTTTTTTCTTTTTTCTTTTTTTCATGGTCCCAGCATTTGACATGCTTGTCTTGTTAGATTGTTGCTTTGAATCTTCAGACTGTGTTTTGATTTATCCTTTATGTTATGTCTCATATATTTTTGTTGAAAGATGGATATTTCATGTAGAATATTAGTGAGGTTTTTATATTATTTTACTTTTAATGGGTAATATTATATCATTTTAAAGACTTAACATGTTTCATGTATTTATTCTCTGGCAAGAAGGATTTGACTCAATCAAAGAAATATAGCACCAAAAAAGTTAAAGTACATTTTATTTTTATTGCTGTAAAATAAAATTTAATGAAAATTAATGGCTCTTTATGGCAAAATATCAAAATATTTTGTTTTTATATTTCATTTGAAACTGAGATATGACACATTGGTACACATTTTCTTTTCCTAGGCCCTTGGTGTCCACTTTGTGTTAATCAAACGTCTCAGCTTCCAGGAATGTGAGAAGCTAGATTGTGATTGAAGGTGCATTGTGTTTCAATGTGTTGGCTTTGGACTTTCCTCTTGCTTAACTCTCCAGAGAAATTTTCCCTTTAATAATAAAGACAATAAAATTTTTAAAAAAGCTGAGTGGGAGACTGGTACTAACGCTGTGTTGGGGTTAACAGAAAATAGTGTTGAGAATGTTTTGAGAGACACACTGAGAGTCAAGAGACCTTTGTTCTTCTCTTTTACTTGTCACTAGTGGCATGACCTAGGGTGAGGAATCTAATCGTTCAGAGCTTTGTTTTCTCCTTTTCTAAAATGAAGGTTTTAAATTTGAGTCTCTTTAAGTTTTAAGAATCTATAGCTCTGACTTCAAATATTGTTTAGGGGAGGCAGTATTTACCATTTAATGACTCACTGAGGATTTTGGACTTGATCCCCTAGTAAATGAAAAGTCAGTGATAGTGTCAAAGCAGAAGGTTACTTGAAGTACCGAAGGAAGGTGTAAGTTTACAAGAAGAGTTAGGGTGTGAGCAAACTCTAGCAAGTTTGAGAGAGGGCCTTGCTTTTGGGTTGACTATGTGGGGAGGGTAAAGTGGAGATAGTGGAGCACCACCAGGCAACACTAGTCTCTGTTAAAGCAAATGGGAGCAGAGCCGTGAAAAGCGGTGATTTGGGAGAAGGCTTAGGTAGCCAATACTAACTGAGTCCTTGGAATTCAACAAGTTGTTTCAACACGCCTCTGGCACACTGTTGCTTAGTCCTTCAGTATCCTTGCTACATGCTTATGCAATTAAATACTCAGAGTGTTCCAACTATATCAGTCAACTAATACGAAGGTAAATTTAATTGTAGGTTTTCAGAGTGATCTGAATTTGTGTCATCCGCCTTTCAGTATTACTAGGGTATACCACGGGTTAATTGATATTTGGGAGGGATAGTCAATGCTGGTGTCTACACTGCCTCCTCAAACTATATCTCAGGTCTCTGTGATAACATTCACAGATGCCAGATTGTACCCTCCATGCCTGTTTCTTACTCATGAATGAGGTAGCCCGGGATTGTGAGCATGAGGACCACAACCTCCAGCTCACAGGGGACAGATCTGTTATACAACTGCTGTCAATGGTGTTCACCATTAACTCCAAAATGCGTGGAAACTTTGATGATAAATTGTATAGGCACCCTACTTTGTAGCAGTTTGTGATGGCTTCATTTTTATCTTCCACAAATTTATGACATTCCATTGTATACACTCTATGCTGGAAAAGTGCTACTCCCAGGTATGTGCAAACTATTTTCTAAGTTTCGTTTTTTTTGACAAGGTAAAAACACATCTCACGTCAAACTCTCATGTAACTCCTAGTTCCCCAACACAGACCAAGATTCACAAATCTTGAGTTTTGTCAGATGCCTCCTATTAGATACAGGATGTGGTCAGCAGAATAATGGATATCCACATTTGTACCAAGAACCTATAAATACATTAAATTATGTGGCAAGATAAATTAAAGTTGTAAATTTAATTCAGGTTGCTTATCAAGTGACCTGGAAATGGAGAAATTAGCCTATACAATGTTGATCCATATATAGAGAACCAGAAAAATCAGTATTGCCCAATAAGCAGTTTTAGAGTATTCATATATTTACGTTAAGATAAGAAGAAATGAAAGCAATAGAAATATTTTATAATTCTAATTTCCTTCGTTTCTTCTTATAGAAAAGGTGAATGTGTTAAAGTAGGAGTCAGATAACATAAGTTCAATCATAACTGTTGGTTAAATTAATCAGTTATAGTTTATTATTTCACTTGTAGAGTTTAATTAGAGCTGTACTCATAACAGAATGAACATATAAACATGTTTACTCAACAACTTTTCTGAATCTTTTATGTCAATGGAATGTTACAAAGAATATATAGATGGCTATTGAAGTTTACAAATGTCTAGAATTCTTTCTCAAATTTGCATGGAATTATTTTTATATATTGAGTTTGTCCATATTTGTTTGCAATGACTCTTCATTTGTAGTCAAAATAATTGTTTTTTATTTCTAATCACATAAGAGGTCAGTTGGTCCAGAATATTCCATAGAACACAGCAGAACTGGGTGGCACCGCGTAGGACAGGCAAGTGCAACAGAAACAAGAGGGTAGGAAGGGCAAGCTTGCCTGGAGTTTCTGTAAGTGTTTCCTAGATGAGTTGATTTGTGAATTAGAATTTTTTTCTTAGAGAAATGGCGTGTTAAGAAATGAGTTTCCACAGGATAAGTAGATTTGTCATGGGTGAGACAATGCATATTCCACAATATTGGTTTCAGAAATTTTACTTTGGAAATTATTTTATTTATTTATTTTTAATTAAGTCATAAACACATATATCATGTATACATTAATGCTCTTATGGGGTACAATGTGCTGATTTCATATACAATTAGGAATACTTACATTACACTAAATATACACCTCATCTCCTTTACTTAGTTATTGTGTTAAGACGTTTATACTCTATACTAATAGATCCTACATGTACCTTTGCATTATGCATCATGGGTGTGATCCCACCATTATTCATGGATAAGAACAAATAAACTTTTCTGTGGATTAAACAAATTAATTTCTAAGTGCTATCTTCTCAGGCTGTGCACTTTACTCATTTATTTATGTATGAAAAGATAAATAAGTCAATACAAAAATTGTTACTTCATTGAACTATTGATCCATTCAGGGCAATAAATGTGTGTGTAAGGATTCGTACATATATACACAATATGCATAGATAGTTTTTAATTTATAACCTCTGAAAGAATAAAGTATAGTTAATGACCCTCAAATTAATCGAGCTTTAGTCTATTGTTTAACTTAGTTGAAATAAACCTTATTACTTACATTTGATCCTAGAGAGTAAAACCTTACCAGAAGCACATTGAAAAAATTATCACTAAGTACCTGATTTATTACTTAATTGTGTTAGATACTAAAAGGAAATGCCTGACAGATTTAGCTATAAAGTAACATTGCAATACTGACCATCCAATATTTTCAAGTACCACCTTTGCCTGTACATGTTCTTTTATTTGTATTTGCACACACACATATACAAGTATCTAATCAACTCCCTTTTACTAAAAATCAAAAGAGAGCCATATATATCCCCTGCCTTAATTGTGGATGTGTCAATTCCATGTATATTATTTATTTAGTTAGCTCTAGACCATAACACAATTGTTTGACATTTTGTAGGTGTTTAATAAATATTTTGTAAACATTCTGGATAAATGTATTCCAGCTTCTCCATAATGCTATGACTTTAAATATTTATAGCAGGTAAAATATCCAAACTTCATATAAATCCCTTCCCCTACTTCAGGGTAATCATTCCAGTTCCTTCAACTATTTATTATATGATAAAGTGTTTGTCAGTTTTCTACCTGTGTTTTTCTAAGTTCAAAAATCTTTAAGAACCCAAGTAGGATGTTTTCAGTCTCCTAGTAGACAGGAAACAATGAATCTCTTGCTATGAAAGAGTATTGGTAAAAAATTATGAATTAGTTCATGTATTCCTTTTTCATTTTCACATTTATTCCTTTCTTTCACCTTTGATCAATTTGCACATTTTGTATATTTCTAATAGTGACTAAAATAATGAGACTTGTGATTTTATCATAATCTGAAAATCCTAAGGTCATATTAAATACCAGGATACATTTTCAGAGTTTCAAATATGCTTACAGTCTTCATGCGTAATATAACCTCAGTTAATGGATTATTCTAACATTTCATCTATATTTATCTATGTCATAAGCTTTCAGTCAGTGGCTGATTGGTATTCTAGGAAATAGTTAACAATGCCCAGAGACATTTTTGGTTGTCCCAACAGATATTGGAGGATGGCACTGTCATTTAGTGGATAGAAGCCAGGATGGCAATAATATCCGACATGTACATGACAGCCCTCTGCCACAAAGAACTATCTACCTGAAAGTACTATAGCACCAACTTGACCATCCTCTGTGAATCTGCACTGTAATATGGCTTTCAAAGATATAATTTTAACCATGTTAGCAAATGAAAAGATTTGAAAAGAGGGTGGCGCCTGTGGCTCAGTGAGTAGGGCGCCAGCCCCATATGCCAGAAGTGGCAGGTTCAAACCCAGCCCTGGGCAAAAAAAAAGAAAAGATTTGAAAAGAGATTCTTGAAATTTATTATATCACTGAATTTCCCTAGTCCTCCAAATACAAAACTAAGTGCTGGGTTTCATCTGATATTATAACTTTGTAAACTTTTGTAGTTTCAATAATTACTTCATTACTTCGAATCTTAAAAAAAAAAAAAAAAATCAGTGATCCACTTTCAAATCAGAATGGCTTGCTTTTTGTATTTTCTAAGCAAAAGCTTTTGCATTATTAGCAAGTGTGGGGCACGTTCTCACCTTCAGTTTTGAAGGGAGCCATCTGGGATTCTACTACATTATATTGTACTCAGTGGGCCAGAGAGAGCTTATGTCCTCCCCCAAGCGCCCCCAAAAAGGTTATTTCGAAAGTAAAACTGGGTTCATTTCATGTTTTCTCATTGCAGGATCCATATTATGAATAAATACGAATAAATGACGTTCAGTCACATAATACTGTAATTATGTTTGTGTTACTCTTTGTTATAATGTCCTTTGATATCTGAAGGAATTAATAACTCCATTAATTAAAAGAAAATCAGAAAATTATTCATTCATCAATCTGTAAGGAAATCTTTGGCTTTCTTTTCTTTTTCTTTATAATGTGTTCTTGTTATTTTCCCAATCAGCTCTACCATCTGAAAGCCTTTCTTGGCATTTTCACGTATGTAATACAGTAAATTCTGGAGGGGATTGAAGTAGTTTGTGCTTCTACACACAGGAAAGTGAGACGTGGAAGGAGAAGCTCAGTTTCTTTGTCTAGATCATTTGGTTGAAGGTGTTAATTTGCCAAGGTATTTCTCAATTACTTCTTGGACCCCAACATTGTACTCTTTTATTGGGTAAGTATTCATGAAGAAGTTTAAAGAAAATATATCACTGATAAATGTTTACACAGAGTCTCATGTTTGATCTTTTTGGTACAATCTTTCTGCTAAAGCTGGAATCTATTTTCAATGACTCCATATGAATGCTGTGCACGTTCTGTGGCCTAACAGATGCCATCTGTAAAAGCATTTACTTTAAATTAGTGGAGTAAGTAATCAAAAGGGCTTTGTACTTAATGCAAAACTTTTGGTGACTATTAAATGCTCATTAGAGGGTGTTTTTGCTGTATGACTGTCAAAATCAGCAGGACATTTATGTTAGATTTCCTGAGTGGGTCAAGATTGAATATGATTTTACAACCTAAATAACATAAATGAATACAGGTTATTTCAGCATCTCCAGATGTTTTTTAAACTCTTCGCCCCTAAACCCAAAACTTAGTGCCATTCCAAATTCTGCGACAGTCTTTTAGTGAAGATTTTACCAGTTAAACATTTGTCATCTTTAGATAAGTAGGCCACTCTTTCATACTCTCAATGATTATAAATGAAAAATATAATGGTATCAGTAATTCCAAATATACACTAGCCCATTATTTATGGAAATATGTCTCCCACAGAATCAGATAATATTAAATCAGCTTAACTGTGTGCTTATTATAATAGCTAATTATTTAAAAATTTTAATTATCTTATGATGGCTTATTTGGTGTATATGCTGCAATTTGATGGAATCTCTGGAATATGTTCTCATTGTTATTGTTTTTAATTAAACATTCGATAGCTGTCGTGTCTCATCTAAAGAGATGTGTCTGTTATTCTCAGTATTATTTTCATGCACAGGAGTTGTACTGTATAGTGAGAATAAATGGTTAACTGAAACCTAAGTTCTAACACTGAGAAAATTAAATTGTAGATATTAACTAAAGCCTATAAATGCCCTCATTATAAACTTTGAAGACCTCTTCTGCATCATAGAAGTGAAAAGACAAAAACAACAGTTCATGAGGTAGTACTCCACTTGCTCACAGGCAAAACTGCCCTTGATGTAGACCAGCTTTGATGGATATGTCAAAAAGCAAGGCAAAGTTATGCTAGAGCAATAAAAGCCAGCCAATTTAGGGAAAAAAAACATTTAAAAAATGTAAGATCTACATAATGCCATTTTCTTCTAGTGTCTTTTAAATTGAGAAATGTGTAAGTTAACAGGGTAACCTGCTCCTCTAAGCTACTTCTAAAAGTCTTTATCGTGGGGCTTAACTGTATTACTCCCTATGTTGTCTGGAATGAGAACTATTATTCTGATTCATAAAACTCTAATAGCACATCAACTTTTGTCGCTCAAAGATACAATATTCTCAAGCAGAAGAGGGGCCATTCACCCTAATTGTGTTCCCCTTGCAGAGTCTCTTCTTCTCGAGGTCAACACAAACAGCTTCTCACTGCCACAGTCCATTATCTGTGCTAACATTGATTCACAACACAAATAAAAATATCTCAATCTAATTTATAAATTAGATTTATAAATCTGAAAAGGTCAAAACTTTTTTGAAAGGAGATGATCAGAATTGCAATCGAAAATATACTCAGGGTAAACTGCCTGAGCTCACTAGTTCAAGACCAGTCTGAGCCAGTGTGAGATCCTGTATCTCAGAATAGCCAGGTGTTGTGGGCACCTCTAGTTCCAGCCACTTGGCAGGTTGAGACAAGAAAATCACTTAAGCCCAAGCGTTTGAGGTTGCTGTAAGCTATGATAGCACAGCGCTCTACTGAGGGCAACAAAATGAGACTATGTCTCAAAGGAAAAAAAAGTATAATGAAGTTTCTGTATAATTACAGGAGTGGATTATATCCAGGTCAGGGACACAGAACATGATTTTAAATCCTAGGTACATGGGCTGAACCTGATCTGTTTCTATTAATGCCTATCATCTCTTGGTTATGGAATTAGATTAATAATCATTCAGTTTTTTTTATTATTTTTTCAAGTACCTGTTCAATAGTATCTTTATCAATATGATGCAACTCTTCAATATTGTGGTGTTCATCATAAGTCCCTGAAGTCTATTGGGAAGGATGACTATGTTAGTGCATTTGCCAGGTGTGCTTGAATGAATTGACTCCTTCGATGTGTGTGAGAGTGGAATGCTGTCAATGAAGGAGGCACTCATAAAACACAACTAGATGACCAGATAACTGCTCTAGGAAGAAGCAACAGATGACTGATACTTAAAGCAAGACAAGTATTTCAATCAAGCAGCTTATAGGTGAAGAAGCTGAAGCTGTGATGTTTTTTACAAAGCAAAAGAAGAACTGCACATACAGCCATGAACATGAGATTCTCTGCTTGTGACATGTCCTTTATGTTCAAATGAAGTTGATCGACTTCTATGTGCAGTTTGCTATGTGGTAAACAAACTTACCCTAAATTGTGAAATCTAATGTATTTCAGTCATCTTAAACAGTAGGTAATTAGTATGGGAAAAATAAATCAAATTATCTCAAACTCATGTGATGGAACCTCTTGTAGGATAACTCAATGAAACTTTCTCAGTTGATTTATATTTAAGTAAAAAAAAATTATTAAAGAAAAATAAAGATGAGAGAGAAAATTAAAAAGAAGCCCACACTATAGTGTGTGCCTTGATTCCTCGTACTTTAAAAAGTATTCAATACCTGCAGGAAAAAGCATATTGGAAAAAACATTTTTTTAAATTATGATGCTATTCCAAATACTTCAATAATGATGGAATTGTTTTAGGTCCCCTTGATCTAAGAAGATTGATTTCATCAAAAGGTAGTAAAACTTAGTTCCTCTAAACATTTATAAAACAACATAGTGGGAAAAATATAGTAAGTTGAACGCTTTCAATAGACAAAGAACAAAGCTCAGAAACTTTCATATTTGTATTTTTGACAGTTTATAGATGCTTACAATTTTAATATTCATTCTTTCTTAGTATTTTCTCTACACAGAAAAATATTTTGAAAAATTTACTCACTACATATCAAATTCTGGTAGAAGAAAAAGTTTTGATTTGTTTGTCTTTACAAGTACCTCTGCAGTTTGATAAAACCTGGGTTATCAGACTGTATGAATATGACATCAAACTTTTGAGTTTGAGAAAAACAATCTAATTCCTTTACTAAATCTTTGAGAGGGAATGGAATATTTTAACATTGCAAGAGGTTACAAGACTGAAGTCGTGTTAGCAAATGTTCCCCAGATTTTTCTCATTGGAAGAAAATAAGCTAAATTCATTCTTTCAATTGTATAGCAATGATATTCAGCTATTGAATTTACTACACAACAGGACAGTCCTGATGCTAAAGTGGTAGGACAGCGTTCTCTGGAGTACTCGATGAGTCCCCTGTCAGCTCTTCCTCCCAGCAAGCCCTAGGACAAGCACTGTGACCTCTGGTCTCTTGTCCTGGACATCAGACACACTTCCAGAGCAGCCTCATGACCCTTCTGCCCCTTATGCTAGACCTGGGTTCGCCACTTTGTCACATCCACACTAGTTTCTGAGACCTGCCTGGTAGTGAAAAGACAGCATATTAAATGCATTTCTATCCAGTTTCAATCCCATGGAAACTTATCTCCATATACCGCCCCGTAATCTTCTTTATTCTTTTATGTTCAAGACTGAACTTTTCTTCTGAGAACTTTGATATTGGGCCTCAGCATCCTGTCATATGTGAATATTAAAACTCCCCGTCTCTCTTTCTTGCACTGGTTTCTTAAACTCCGAAAGTAAAGATGATTGAGTCTCACCCATTTCTGTACCAGCAACCCTCTATGGAGGAAATATAAATGTAGCTGTAAGGCAGATGTATGTCAGGGGAAGATAAATGTCATATCTCTAAAACTCTTGGACAGAGCCCTTGTAGAGTCCCGAGCACTCGGGCCTGGAGGCTCTGTGTCAGAAGAGCGGTGTTATGAAAGATTAAATTATTTTCATGCCCCAAAGTACCAGACACCATGCTAGGTGCCTTATAAATAATCTAATTTAGGGTTTATAATAATGCGGTAGGATTTTTTTTAATCATTAAGAAAACTGAGACCATAAAGGTTTTGTAAAATATCTAAGACAACTTAATTATCAAATGATTGGAAAAGACTTTAGTCTCATCATTGGACATCCCCTAACGCAGAAAACAATGCCGTATATCATTTATTCTCTTTTGTACACTTTTTTCTTCCCTTTCTCCTCTTGTTATCTTACAAGCAGTAAAGTAACAGTATATCCCAAAAACTCGCCCCTAAAGTCATCAAATATAGGGAAAGTGGAAAACTTTAGGTAAATATACCTTTATCTACAAAATATTCATTGCAAAATTTTCCAAAATATTTACAAAACATTCTCTACATGTTTACCACGTCTTTGTAAATTGTTGTAATGAATATTTTATAAATAAAGGGTCACTTATCTATCATTTCCTACTTTCCCCAGGTACGGTGATGTTAGGGGTGATTTGGGGGCACCCTGTATATTAATATTATTACATATTTACATTTGAACAGACATTGTAAAAATATTTGTGTAATAAATTGTGAAATAACCATTGAATGCATTTCTAATTCTTCTCAAATTGTGATGTGTCTTGGAATAACCCATACACTTGAGTTGAGAGCTGGCCTAATAGAGTTCATCATAGCACACTATGTGTACTTGAAAGGATGCCTGACAGGTAAACTATACTTAGGCAGACCTGATTGTTAGACATATTCTCAAATTGAACAAATAGGGCATTTCACTTCAAAGATTACTACTGAGAGTACTAAGTATTAATTATAAAATTTGAGTTGCCAATCACATTAGAATATTGGAAAAAGATTAAGTTGGCCATCATGATGTTGACATTATTTCATATCTTAATGGATTTTTAGTTCAATTTGTTGGCATTGACGTGTGATTTTTTAATACTATATAAGTAAATTTGTCAACATTTGGAAGATTAATATAACTGAGTAAACCAATATTTTCTGAAGGATTAATGCATGTTGCTACAACGAAATCATACATGTGTGTGTAAAGAATTCATTCAAATGCAAAATGGATTTAACCAATGAAGTTGTTAGAAAATAGTATTAAAAATGTTTTTATAATGTTTTAGATTGTACATTGTAACTATCCTTAAGAAATAGCTGGGAAGCACTTTTGGCTCAGCAAGTAGGGCACCGGCCCCATATGCTGAAGGTGGAGGGTTCAAACCCAGTCTCAGCCGAATTGCAAAACAGAAGAATAGCTGGGCATTGTGGTGGGTGCCTGTAGTCCCAGCTACTTGGGAGGCTGAGGCAAGAGAATCGCCTAAGCCCAGGAGTTGGAGGTTGCTGTGGGCAGTGTGACTCCACGGCACTCTTACAGAGGGCGATAAAGTGAGACTCTGTCGCTACAAAAAAAAAAAGAAAGAAAGAAAGAAAGAAATAGCCATTAAATGAACTTGGGTATACATAGAAAATAATATCTGAAAGTATTTGAAATGCTGTTAAGTGAATATTCCTCTCTTCCAAATATAGATCTGTGTGAGGCTGTATTTCCCTTATATATAACACTCAGAAAAACATATTGAAACCGATTGAAAGCAGAAGTCTGTATGAGAATCCAGCTGTCTTCTATTAAGCCAGACATTAAAGAGATTCGCAAAAATGTAAAAGAATGCCACTCTTCAAACTGAATTCTTTCTGTTTTGAAAAAAGATACTTATGTTAAAATGTATTATTCTGTTAACATATAAGGGGTATGCTATTATTTTAAACAAATACAAATTTTACCTGGTTTAATTATTAAACAGTAAAAGTGATAGACATAGCCCTTACAAAAACAAAGTTCTTTGGAACCTCAATAATGTTGAAGAGTATACAGTGCTTCTGAGATCAAAATGTTGAGAGCTCCTGAGTATTAGTTTTTAGGGCTTCCATTATAGAGTGTTAAAGATTGAATGGATTAAATCAACAGAAATTTATTCTGTAATGATTCAGGAAGATAAAAGTTTGAATTTGAGATAGTGGTGGCACCTGTTATCTGAAGTATCCAGGGTAGACTCTCTCCCATGCCTTTCTCTTAGCTTCTAATGTTCCCAGAAATTCTTGCACTCCTTGGCATGAAGTTGCTTATCCAACATCTGATGTCCGCGCTCCGTGCGTTTGCGTCTTTTTGTGGCATTCATTCTTTGGTGCATGAGTGTATGCGTGTGTGTGTGTGTGTGTGTGTCTTCTTAAGTTGCTGTAAAAGCTTCAGGCACACTGGATTGGTGGACCTCCCAACTTTAGGACTCTCTCTTACTTACATCTACAAAGATACTATTTTCAGATGTCACATTCATAGGTACCAGGGATTAAGATTCAACATAATTATAGCAGAGATAAAATTAAACCCATCAGGTCATGTTTTATAGAAATCCAAGTTACCACTGGAACACATTAACTTTATCCTTATTTATTTTACTTTTGCAAATATTTTCTTGTGAACACATTGTGATAATTTGACTTATTCATTTTCTACTTATTTTCTTGACATCTGGTTGGTTCTTCTCAATAAATAAGTGCTGACTAAATAGACAAACAAAAAATAAATCGACTAATGAATTAACTGATTAACATTACATCATAAGATACCCTGGAGATTTCTTTGGTATTGCTTTTTTAGGAGCACCTGATATCCCGTTTAAGGATTCTTAATCCATTGTCTGAAATAGTTCCCTATTGATTTCCTTCTGGTGAGGCACTGGGATATGGAGAAAGAACACAGAATTTAGAGAAAGATCTACCTGCCTTATACTACTCAGGCCATCATCAGAAAAATGTTTCTGCTTTAAAAGTTAAAGACAAGCTAATCCTTTGAATGAAGGCATTGAGGTTCCTTATTCTCTGGTTTTAACAGTAGCCTAACAGCACGGAACATCTGAGCTCAGGTTGTATAATGGCATCCTTTGGCCCTTTCTTACAGACGTTTTTGTCTGATGTACTTAAATAAAGCATAAAATCTTAATATGATTTTCACTCTGATGGGATATATTTGAGATCCTTCTGTAAGATGTAATCAAATTTTAAAGGCAGCAGGAGCCCTAAAGGAAGCGGAAACAGTCGTGTTTTCCAGTCGCAACCATTTGAGCAATGGTGGTTTGGTACATACACAGGGCTGCCTGCTTGGAGTTAGGACTTATCTGAAACTAGCTTTCATGTGGCTGCTCAGCTGCCTGGTCTTTGTAAGGTTGCCTGAAAGAGCTCTGCTATAAACTTCCTTATTTATCCTGTTTATTGGATGCGCCCACATCACTTAATAGTCTCTAGGTACATTTACAAGGATAATAAAAAGCCTGTACACTTCTCTCTTGGCAATTAGATGGAGCACCCTGAATTCAAAAGAGATACAAGGAATTTCAGTTCAGTGGTTGCACTTTTCTTTAAATATCTTTCCTTTTTTTTTTTTTTTTTAGTTTTTCTAGGATTACTGTGAAATATAGTTTCAAAGGAAGAGTATATACTTTCAACAGAGACATCAAAGCTAATGAAATTGTGGGTTTTGTTCCAAAAGAGATGCTGTTTCACTCGCGGTGATCTGACCCATTCTGTCCTCATGTACTTTTCTTCTGTGCACTGTGCTTGCTCCTCTCCCCTGAATACCGGGATCCCAGACCTACCTTGGACCGTCCCATCCCTTCCATGTCTCCATAGTCATCTTGTTGAATGTCACGGCATCACAGCATCACAGTTCTCTTCAGAGGCATCACGAATCTTTACCTGCACTCTGGCCATTTTCTGAGTCTCAGCCCCAGGTTTCTAGTCACCTGTTGGAAATATCACCGCAAAGCCACATCTGCCCTTCTAACTCCGTAGGTTCAAGTTGAACTCATTGGATGCTCCTCCAAATTCTTCTATTTAAAAAAAAAATGTTTACATTCATTGTGCCAAATTCTGTTAATGCTCAAGAATTCATCATGACTCTACTCTCTTTCTTTTTTAATTTTTTTTTTTTAATTTTTTGAGACAGAGTCTTACTTTGTCAACCTGGGTAGAATACTGTGGTGTCACAACTCAGCTCAAGTGATCCTCTTGCCTCAGCCTCCCAAGTAGCTGGGACTACAAGCACCTGCCACAATGCCCAGCTATTTTTAGAAATGGGATCTATCTCTGGCTCAGGCTGGCCTAGGACCTGTGAGCTTAGGCAACCTACCCGCTTCAACTTCCCAGAGTGCTAGGATTAAAGTTGTGAGCCACTCCACCTGGCCAAACTACTCTCTTTCTTTTTCCCTTGTCTGTTTATTAGCTAAGCAATAATCTTGTCTCTGTAGTGTCTTTAGTGCCCATTTCTTTGAATCCCACTAACAATACCACATATCAGTCCCTTATGCTTTCTGGATTTCCCTCAGATCCCTCCTTCTAGTCTAGTGGTACAATTTCCCAAGGAGCCTCTACCTCTAGCTTCTTTTTAAAGCTCAAACCACATTTTTACTAAGCCCATCTTTAGCAACCCTAGGTCATAGTTTCTTACTATATTGCTCCCTTCCAAAGAATCAAGTACAAATACATAGTACAGGTGGATTCGTGATGCCTCTGAAGAGAACTGTGATGCTGTGATGCTGTGACATTCAACAAGATGACTATGGAGACATGGAAGGGATGGGACGGTCCAAGGTAGGTCTAGGATCCCCATATTCAGGGGAGAGGAGTGGTACAGGGAAGAGGAGCAAACACAGGGCACAGAAGAAAAGTACATGAGGACAGAATGGGTCAGATCACCGCGAGTGAAACAGCATCTCTTTTGGAACAAAACCCCTTGTATTAGGGAATTGCCAATATGCATGTTTCCCTTCCTTCTTTAATAGGCACACGAACAATGTTCATACATGCCCAGATATTGCTACTTTGAAAATATTTGGTTTATTTAAGCTAAAAAAAAATTCAGATACCCAGAATCTCTTTTACAACTATTATCCATTGAAGAGTTTCATGTTCCTAATGTGTAGTGATAGAATTCTAGCAAATTTCTGTCATAAGTATACATTTTCTAAAGTTGGTCTTAGGTAGTGGTTTGAAATGTGCATTTCAGGAGGTTTGAAAAGTACAGTGCAATATGTTCCACAACACAAGAGATCTGAAAACAAAATAGTACAGGGACTGGGAGGAGGAGAGTTTTATACTCAGAGAATCACTGAAGCCTCACGGAAAGAAGAAACATCTGAGATCTTAGCTACATGATGTGGGACAATCCTCCTTGTACTCTCTTTTATACTACTCTAACTCTGAAGCTAGCCAACTTAAGGAAATTCAGACGTACACGATAAATTAAAATGACAATTAAAATACTTGAATAAGTATTGTTTTATTCTCAAAGTATTATATTTCTTGCCACAGCAACTACACACACACAAAAGAAGAAATACTCTTAGGAAAATCATTTTGTTGATTGCAGTTTCTATTTCCACTTCAAAAATCTGTCATTTCCCTTTCCAAATTCCTTTTTTTTTTTTAGATTTAGGTAGAAGACAATGGTGATATTTTAGTAGTGTGACTTAAACATCTAAGACATACATGGATTGCATTGAAATTTGTATAAATTTCATGTTATTTATGTATATAAATATATTTTGGTTTTATATAACACACATTCATTTTATATAACACTAGATTATGTGGGGGTTTTGATTGCAAATGGGTCTAATAATTTCCCTTTCAGAAAAAAAATAGTATAAAGACATATTCCTTATCTTTTCTAGAATACAACATTTCTTTCTTTCTTAGAATTTGAATTGCTATATATCTGAACTCCTTACCAGTACTTTTTCTTATAAAAGAAAAAAACAAGGACAGGATAAGCCTTACTACTATCTAATTGTGTGGCTGCTGTTTTCAGTATCTGAGTTATTTTTCAAGCCCTTTTTGTCATTCTCATGACCTTTCCTGGGAAAATAGGTTACCTCGTTATTCTGAGTATCAATTACAATGCCCTTGACTCCCTCTTGATAGTATGGAATTGAATTCCTCCTCCATTGAATGTTAACAATAAAGTATTTATTCAGCAGCCCTAGGATGGTGGTATTTGAAATGGAGAAAGGAAGCCTTCTCTTTCATTCTGATTAGCAACAAGGGGACAGGCTTGCTGTGTTCCTGTGCTTCACGTTGCTTGAAAAGGAAGAGCAATGAGACGGAGCTCCATTACCTGCCCAGGCTGCTCTAACTCCACCATCCCCCACAGGAGAGACACAGTTTCTCAATAGGTTTCTCAAATCCAAACTTCAAGATGTCTTGGGTGTGCTACTACCCCATCCCCCAGAGGAAAGCACAGTGTAATTTCTTTTCCTTAGTACTAAGACTTTTCCAAAAGGGCATGTTAAGATCAGAACACAAGGAGAACAAGGATGTCCTGTTGGTCCTGAGTAAGCAAAAGCCTCCCGCTAGCCATCTTTTACCTTTGAAGACAAGCAGACACTGACAAGATACCAATATTAGCATCTGATATGGTTTTCTTTTCCCATTAGATGAATAAGTTTTCAGTGATCATATGATCTTACTTTATTCTTTCTCAGTAGTATACAGGTTGTGAAAATTTACACTTACTCAGTTACCAATATATTGATTAAGAATAAATTTATACATTTTAAGGCCTTTTTAACCCACTTATTTTTACCTTATACAAGGTATATTATGTTCTTAAAGTATAGTTTTAGAGTCATGTTGAGAACATTGAAATGCAAAAGCAACTTATGAAGTCGCAAATAAATCTAATGGATATACTCAGAAGTTTGTCTACTATTTATTCATTTTGTATTTATAGTCATTGGAATGAACAATAAGCCTTTATATTTCTTTCATACCTCTGGGTTAGAGTTATTTAAAGGCAATCAGAGAGTCTGACTTTTAAAGAAGAAAGAAATACACGAGTAAAGATTTTGGAAATTACAGATGAGGTAAAATGGTAAGATCAGATAGAAAAAGGCATTGAGCTCTCAAAGATACTTTTGATTAACAGATTCAAAAAGGAATTCATATAACAAGCATCTAAATATACTGTTCTAAAAGGATGGGGCAGAGAAATTGTTTTGTAGGAAACAAAGGAAGATTGTGTCAGATGGACTTATCTTAGACATAGTAAATCTTCTGTGATTGAGAAACTTCGTGATCAAAACAAAATTATAACTAAGAATTGGTTATCCAAGATGAATTCTTTTTAGTGCCTACCATGAACAAACCAGACCTGCAGTAGGAGCTTAAAAGTGTAATACTTATTGATTATCTTTTCCACTGGCTAATGAACCGAAGACCAAGATACGAGATAAGTACAGGTGATCTGTAGGATGTACTCCGGGAAAACATGGGTGAGGTCCTGAAAATCAGCAAGCGGGCTGAGATGAATCGAGTCAGAGTTTGACTATGGCCCTGCACCCACCTCCACCTTTTTCTCCACACAGCCGCCCTGACCTGGAGTAACCAACAGGGGGCGCAGCGGGCAGCTCACCTGCGGCTCTGCACGAGGCCCCTGGCACTGCCCGCACAGGGAAGGGCTTCAGGGCAGTGTGTGGGGGAGAATTCTTCTTGGTTACTTAGTGCTGTTTCATTTTCTGTCTGTAGTTCTAATTATGACTGAAATGTTATTATGCTATGCTCAATTAGTCCACCCGTTCTTTCATTTAGTCATTTACTTAGCCAGAATTTATTGTGTGTCTACTGTGTCAGGCACTCTGCTAGATGTTGAGATGAAACAAGAAATAAGCCATGCATGAAGCTTCCACTATTCTAGAAATCAAACGAAAACCACAGGAGAATTCCAGTCACTGTTACAGTGATCATTGTCAACTGAGTTTGGGTGACACGGTGATACAGTGTCACTGTAACCTCAGCTCCGTTCGGTGCACTGTGAAATCAGGCAGGGGCAGCTCCCTGGTGGTGGTCGGTGCAGCTGCCTGTGTTTGTGGAGGAGCCTGATCCTGGCCCAAAACCCTGCTGAGACCTTCGGAAATCCTGAATTATTTTCTAGCAAGGAGAACCACATTGCCACTTTCACTGGGCCCTGCCCAGTGCTTCTGAGAAGATACTGTAATGCTTCTAAAGAAGGGAACAGCTCATTTAGAGATGACAGCCGGGGACCACTAACTCTGAGAAGGTAATTGCAATCAGGCTTTGCTTCAGTCAGAGGGTAGATTTAACTTCAGAATCAGCTCTTTTTCCTGCTCCATATCTAAATAAGTTCTAACTAAACCCATGTGAATTATAAAACTTAACAGATTAACTTGTAGAAGGAGGTATAAAGGCGTACATATTTCCATGGTTTAAAACAAAAATGAATAAATCTCTTTGTCAAATAGGCAAATGATATGAAATTTATAAAACAAACAATAAACAAAATAGGCCAATTAATTATGAAAAGAGGCCCTGTTTCAGAATCGGTAATATCAAAATTAACCAAACATTGAGTAACATTGACTTCATGCATCAAACTGACAATATAAATTTTAATGTCTACAGTTGGTATATGAGTCAATGTTCCTGTTTCAAGGAGCATTCACTTCATCTGGATTATGCAGCTATGGAGTTTATCAGAAAGAAATCTGATGACTCATGGAGCGTCTGGGGAGAGAGTATGGAGAAGGACCTGAAGTGAAGCTCAGAGAAAGAGTGTCCACAACCATGATGAGAAGTGATTTAAAAATAAAATCACCACAAATGTTATTGCCCCGCAAAAAAAAGAAAGAAAGAAAGAAAGAAAGAAAGAAAGAAAGAAAGAAAGAAAGAAAGAAAGAAAGAAAGAAAGAAAGAAAGAAAGAAAGAAAAGAAAGCACTCTGCACTTCAGCCAATTCTCAACCAGGGAATCCATAACCACTTCACCCAGCGTCTCGACTATCATTGCCTTACTCCTGTTAGCACAATGCAAGTTGTAAAGGCTTTCCCGCTCAAATCACCTGTCACAAAAAGGGCTTTCTCTTTAAGAAGAATGATCAAGTTCAAAATGTGTACTGATAAAATGAATTAATTAAACTATAGGCTGGAAAATATATTTGCAGCTTATTTGATAAAGGACCTGTATCCAAATACATTAGGACCGCCTATAAATCAACAATCAACAATGCAAGGGTATATTTCAAAATAACTAAGAGCAAATTTAAAATTTCATACCACAAAAAAATGACTTATGTGATGTGATGGCTACGTAAATCAGTTTGACTTACGCATTCCATATTGTATATCAAATCATCACATTCTACTTCATAAATGTATACAGTTAAGATTTTAATTTTATAAAAATATTTTCAACAAAATTAAAAATAAAATAATACATAAAAAAGTTAAACATTGAAACATATAAACACCAAATCCCACATCTCAGTCAGTATATATCCATAATAATTGAACAGAAGCTTACGTACCCAAATGCTATTTGCAGTACAATTGAAAAGAGCCATAAATTGGAAATATTCCAAGTGTGTATAGATATATGGGAAAACTGTCATATTTGCATGTAATGGAATATTATTTAACCACACAAAAGAATGGGGTATGCTACATACGCTACAACGTGAATGAATCTACAAACATTATGCTAAGAAAATTAGTCACAAAAATTCAAATATTCAATAATTCCATTTATAGGAAAGACTCAGACTAGATAAATTCACAGAGACGGAAGGCAGATCCATGGTCTTTAAATGTTAGGGAGATAGAGTGTGAAAAGATATTTCTTCCTGGGAAAGGGGTTTTAATGTGGGGAAATGAGAATGTTTGAGCACTACAGAGAAGCAGCGGTTACAAAATATTGCGAATGTACTAACTACCACCAAATTGTAAATTTTAGAATGGTCAATTTCTGTTATATAAATTTCGCCTCAAAATTATTTTACAACTCAGATGGTCAAAAGATTTGGATATGTGAAATTATTGCCAATAAAAAGAAAATCAGCATCACATGTATTAGTTGTCAGGGAAATATAAATTAAAACTTTAGTAAAATATCATTTTACACTCACTGGAATATCTGTAATTTTAAAAAAATACCAAAGGGCGGGTAATTGGTGGGACCACACCTATGGTGCATCTTAGAAGGGTACAGATGAAACTTACTAAATGCAGAATATAAATATCTGAACACAATAACTAAGAAAATGCCATGAAGGTTATGTTAACCAGTTCAATGAAAATATTTCAAATTGTATATAAAACCAGCACATTGTACCCCATGACTGCATTAATGTACACAGCTATGATTTAATAAAAAAAAATAATACAATAAAAAAGTCATCACAATGAAAACAGAAATACTGAAAACATTGTACTAAGATACAGATGAACAGACATTCTTATGTTTTGAGGGTAGAGTGTCAAATAGACCCACCACCTTGACGAGCTACTAATTCGTTGGTCCTTGCATAGGAAGTTAAGCATATAGTCCACTTACTACCTATCAATTCCACTTCTGGTTATGTACCCAAGATAAATTAAAATACCTGTTCATAAGAACGAATTGCTCAAGCAAGAAAATAGCAGTCAAATTCTTAAGTGTCCCCAATCGGAAATAAACCAACTGTCTATCAATAGAAGAATAGATAAAAGACACACACACACTCAGGTCTGGTAGCATGATTCCTCCTGTAGCCAAGTATTGCAAGAATGGAAGAAGAAGTATCCAATGTACTCAGCCCTACTATGAAGCTAATCTATAGCTTTCATATGAAGGCTATAACCCAGTTATAGCACAAGAAATGGGGAACGGGGCAAGGGAGAGGAGGGGAGGGAGGAGGGTGGGTAGAGAAGGGTGATTGGTGGGATCACACTTATGGTGCATCTTAGAAGGGTACAAGTGAAAATTACTAAATGCTGAATATAAATGTCTTCATATAGTGATTAAAAGGCCACAAAGGCTATGTTAAATCGTTCAATGAAAATATTTCAGATTGTATATAGAAGTCAGCACATTGTGCCCCATGATTGCACCAATGTACACAATTATGATTTAATAAAAATTAAAAAAATAAAAATAAAAATAAATTGTATATTGCTCTGGGTAGTATGGAAAAACACACACACACAGAGTGGTTGACTGACACAATGAATTACTAATCACCAATAAAAATTAGATGCACTTATTAGGTGCATCATGAAATAACATGGATTCATCTAATAAGGGCACATTTAGAGAGAAATGGAGGCAATACTATAGCACAGTGATGTATTTTTATTACTATTAATGAACTGGCACAATAGTAACAAAAATTAAAAAGTGTTCCCCTGGAGTAGTTGGGCCAAGTCACCCAAGAACTCATGTGGTAATGGAATGTTCAATGTCTTTCTTTGAGTTTCAGTTGTGTGGGTATAAATAATTTCCAAAATTAATAAAGCCAAACACTTAATATTTGTATGGGTTTTTTTGCATTAATGGATGCTGATATTTTTCCTTTGTTAGTGTGATTTTTTCACATATTTTTTAACATAACTTATTTTTCTGACATTTAATTGCTGGGACAATATCATCAATGTTATTTTTCTCTCTATAACAGATTTTAATATATCCATTTGAATATATATTTTGCTGTTTTTTCCTTTGGGCAATTAGTATCACACTTGTGTCCACCCTCACTTGGCAGGCTAATAGTCACACACCTGGTGATTTGTCATTAAATGATATAATTTCCTCAAGTGCCACCTGTGATACAACATATTGTACAGCTTTAATTTAAAAACTTTATGAATATTAAAGGCAAAATCTACTGTTTCTGTGAATGAATATATTTGGCTTCATATTCTACCCACCATGCCTAACCCAGGTGTTGATTTAAAATTCAGTGGCACAAAATGATTATCTATCATTTTAAATTATCTCATATTCTTTTAATCCTTACTGTATCTAAGACAAGCCTGAGAAACACTTCCTTTCCCATTGACCATATAGCATGTTTTTTCATTAAGAACTGAGGCACCATCATCCCAAATTTCATTCTAAACAAACGTTTGTAAGTAAGCCTTCCAGCAGCTGCCTTGTCAGGTTTGTGAAAGGGAAAAATTAAATCTACTCTATTGCAAGTCTTCTTTGTAATGGGTCTCATGTGATAGCTTAATTTTGCTTTCTATGTATAAAAAATAAAGCCTATCAAACACATGGTATATAAGAAATTATGTAAAGCCTTTTCACAGATGGTGGATAATAACAAAAAAATTGTTGATGGAGACTAGTTTCTTTAACAAGCAAAGATAAAAGACATTTACTTCTCCTTGGTATAGTTGATAATACCTGGTGTTTATTCAGTTTCATGGTACTTCTACTTTACCTGAAAAAGAGATCAAGCATTGATAATAGATATTATTGAACTGGGATGCAGAAACTCATATCAATTTTATGTTACCAGTGTAGGAAGCGATAGATGATAGAAAGACAGACAGATAAACATCTGTAGGTATGTACATAGATATTAAAACTGTCAAGAAGAATAAACAGTGGCCAGCGGTGGCGACTCACATCTCTAATTCTAGCACTCGGTAAGGTTGAGGTGAGAGGATCCTTTTAGCTCAGGAGTTCAAGATCAGCTTGAGCAAGAGTAGGAACCCATCTCTACTAAAAGTAGAAAAATTAGTGGGATGTCGTGGTGGGCAGCGAAAGTCCTAGATACTTGGGAGACTGAAGCAGGAGGATCCCTTTAGATCCAAGGTTTGAGGTTGCTGTCAGCTAGGCTAAGGCCATGACACTCTATCCTGAGCAATAAAGTGAGACTATGTCTTAAAAAAAAAAAAAAAAATTGTGATGTCTGTAAATCTTACTGGGGTTAGATGATATCTCAAAGTAGTTTTGATTTGCATTCCTCTGATGATTAAGGATGGTGAGCATTTTTTCATGTGTCTGTAGGCCGTGTGCCTGTCTTCTTCAGAGAATTGTCTCTTCAAGTCCCTTGCCCACCCTGAGATGGGATCACTTGTTCTTTTCTTGCTA
>CAUYON010097367.1:0-26863 GCA_963573935.1 Arctocebus calabarensis | reverse complement strand
CTGGAGCCTGCCGGAGGAACCCCCGGCCGGAAGCCCTTTCTTTCGGAGACCCTTCCCCAGCCGTAGAGCCGGGGTGCCGGTCCCTCGGACGGAACAGGCACGGGCGGAAGGCCAGGCGGCAGTTCCTCCTCACCCTCGGGTCCCCGAGTGTGCTACTTCATTTCCCAACCTTGGGCGCGCTCTCTGTCTCTAGCACTGCTGCCGGGCAGGAGCCGGTTGCCAGCAACCGAGCCGCAAACGGTGCCCGCTTGATGGCACCTTGCTTCCACAGAACCCCCTGCATTTGGCCGACTGGGGGTGGTGGTGTTCAATACTTTCTGAAGAAGACCACCAAGGCAATGGACGCAGTATCAAAAATACTTTACTGGGATCTGATGAAACTAAAAACCTTGTGCACGCAGGAACATAGTAAGTATCGGTAGCAGACAGCCCTCAGAATGGGAAAAAACATTTGCAAGTTATGCCTCGGACAAAGGCATAATGCCATACTGATTTTCTACTGGGCGCCTCTGTCCTCCCCAGGAGGCTTCAGCCCTTCACTTGTGTTGTCACCAGACCTCACAAATTCCCAACCCCTGTGTCGTCTGTAGTAACCACGGGGCTGGTGATGGGTCCTGGGGTAACGGTGTGATGCCAGAATTTGGACGTTTGGGGTGGGCTGCCTTCAGCTGACAGGGAAGTGTAGCAAGGCCGGAAGGCACCTCGGGACAAAGAGGCCCAGGGCGCCAGTCCACTCAGACTTCTCTCCTTTCCTGTCCACTGCTTCTCTTGGAGCCAAGGCATTTTCTGTGTTGGGTCAACACAGATGCTCCAAGGGATGACTAACCCCGGGTACTTGGAAGCAGCTTCTTTCCTTCTATTGGTGTGCCCACCACACACAAGCTTCCATGGAGGGTGGGCTTCTTTCCCCTTTCCCCTTAACAATCTGCAGTGGTCTAGGGCCCGCACCTGTGGCTCAGAGGGTAGGGTGCCGCCCCATATACTGAGGGTGGCAGGTGCGAACCCAGCCCGGGCCAGCTAAAACAGAAGTGGCAACTGCAACAAAAAAATAGCCCAGCATTGTGGTGGGCGCCTGTAGTTCCAGCTACTCAGGAGGATGAGGCAAGAGAATCGCTTAAGCCTAAGAGTTGGAGGTTGCTGTGAGTTTTGATGCCAAGGCACTCTACGTAGGGCGACAAAGTGAGACTCTGTCTCTAAAACAAACAAACAAACAAACAAACAAACAATCTGCGGTGGTCGGAGGTGTGCTTAGACCCTGATGCAGCAAG
Organism: Arctocebus calabarensis; assembly: GCA_963573935.1. NCBI lineage: Eukaryota > Metazoa > Chordata > Mammalia > Primates > Lorisidae > Arctocebus > Arctocebus calabarensis. Next base: position 25,595 of record CAUYON010097367.1, on the reverse strand, counting down.
CTAGCCCCCAGCCCTTGAAAAAGAAGCCGTCCCTGAGCCCACAAGTCCCAGCCACACACCCCCCCCCCCCCGCCCACCACCTGATTCCGAGAACAGGCTTCAGAACAAGGAAGCCCGGAAAGTTCCAAGTTTTCGGAATCTTACCCAAATTCCCGGTGAGCAAACAGTGGTGGAAAACTTACCAAGCTACATTTCCCCAATTGTAACCCCAGCCCGAGCTAACTGCAATGCTCCGCTTTTGTATTTCCTTGCTTGCTTGCTCAGCTACACAAAAAAAGGTATAAAAGACAATCTGCCTGTCCCTTCCCGGTGCCTGCCTTTAATAGTACCCTGCCCAGGTGTAATAAAATCACCGGTTGATATTTGCCTAAGTGGGGTCCGAGCCCTTCATTCTCGTCTGCTGTGGGTACAACGCTGGGTTCACTGACCTTCCCAGGTGCTGCCTGCCTGGCTGCTCCAGCAGGGCGGGGCACACCCCGTGGACGGACACTTGCACTACGTTAGCACTTTGCAGGCAACTCGAGACCAGGGTACCTACCGCTCCTTGTCGTGGGTGGGGCTTAAACATGGGGGAGCAGAGGACAGGTCTGCTGGCCTGATGCTGTACCCACGGAACTCCATCATATCATTCAGAGGCATAGAGAGATGCAGAAACTGATCTTGAGAGAGAAGAGAGCCCATGTGCTTAGAACAAACAGGAAAGTGTGGTGTAGTTCTGAGCCCCTGCACACTCACGGACCACCCCTCCCCCACAGGAAGGACTGGGGTTAGGGGTAGGGGTCCACAGCCTGTGGCAGCATCACTGGGTGAGCTGGGCAAGATTGGCTGCCGCCTGTAGCTAGATGCCAGATCTGCTGGGCAAGGGAAGTGGCAGAAGCGTGAAAAGAGCTCTTGCCTCCTGGTCTATGAATTCCAGACAGTCCCTCCACAAGAGCGGACTTTTTGGCACAGTGGGGTTGCCTTCTTTGTGTTTGTTAGGTAAAGTCCAAGTTGTAGTTGTGCCCCCTCCTGGGGAGGTGTGCCATATACCCTTACATGGTGCCTGTTAGCTGAGAACACATGAGATGTTATGCTTTTAAACAAAAATTTTGCTTTATTTAAACTCACACAGGAAAATAGGAATGAAAATATCTTTTAAGAATACACATATTAACTATGTATATGTGGTATATAGATGTATATAAATACACACACACTCACCTGTGCACATACAAACACAAAGCTAAAGTAACCAAAACCAAAACAAACACATAAACCCATGGAACAGAATAGGGAACTGGAAAAAAATGTACACATTTACTGCCAAGTGATTTCTAGCAAAGGTGCTGAGAGCATACACTGGGGAAAAGATACCTTCTTATCGAAGTGATGCTGGACAAACTAGGTTTCCATATGCAGAAGAACAAAACTAGACTCCCATGTCTCATTATATACAAAGAGCAATTCACAATAGATCAAGCTCTTCAATATGAGACCCAAAATGATAAAGGAAAACACTCCAGAACATTGCTCTAGGCAAAGTTTTATGGGTCGGATCTCAAAAGCACAGGCAAGAAAAATAAAAATAGACAAATGGGACTACATCAAAGGAGAAATTGGCATAGCAGAGGAAACAATTCCCAAAGTGAAGAGACAACCTGTAGAATGGGAAAAATTATGGAGAAACTATGTCTTCAACAGGGGACTAACATCCAGATTATACAAGGAACTCAACTCAAAAGAAGGAAAATTAATAATTCAATTAATAATGGACAAAAGAATTCTATCCTGAAGCAGGTCATAAAACCTAGCAAGGATTTCCTGATCCTCCTCAGGTCAGGAGCCCTCAAGGAGAGGAGCCTCCTGGAGGAAAGGAGCATCTTGACTCCTTAAGAGGAAGGGTCACTGAGAAGAATCTGAACAAACAGTCCTTGCTGGGTTTCCCCCAGTTTATTATTCTTTGATCATATTCTTTTTGCCCAATGTTATTTCTCTGTGAATGTCCAGTTTGTATCAAACTTGAATAAAAACAAACAGATTTAGCCTCCTATGTTTGGACCTTCATTTCCTTACATAGTTTCCCATGTCATGCAAAATTTTGCTAAATACATTTGTATGGTTTAAAAAAATGGGCAAAATACCTGAATACATATTTATTAAAAGAAGACATAAAAATGGCCATATCATTAAATAAATAACAGAAAAGAGCTCTTCTGCCTTAGAGACAGGTGTCTGCAATCTTTAAGGACTTTCTAAACTCAAGGTAAAAATAATGAAAAAAATCCATAGTCAGTCTCACATTTCTGAATTATAGATAAAAAAAGAACATTTTAAACAATACAATGCCAAAGGAATCAGTTTACTATCAGACTTCTCTGCTGTTTCTCTGGAAGCTGTGTAATGGCACGATAGCCAAATCTTCTGGCAGTGAAGTGAATGGCTCAGCTGCTTCCTTGCACTTGGAGTGGGGTTGAAGGACAGAACTGAAAGACGAGGTTTGACGGAAGCTACCACTTCTACAATGGGGGCAAGAAAACCCACGCTTTGTCTGGGAGGGAGAGAGTATCTTATTCCCTCCTACAAATGCAACACTGAGAAATTACCCAGACCCAGAGTAGTGAGGGCTTTTCTTTCTTGGCACATCCAACCAGATTTTTATTCAGTTAACTTTTTCAACAACTACATTGGAGGTTCTGGGAAACTCATTTAGAACATTAAGTGACTGACCTCTTGAAAAAAAAAAGAAAAAAAACAGATCCTATTATACTATATATAATAATAAATTTTGTAGACATTGAAATGATTAAAATATTTCAAGAAAACGAAGAGACTAAAATATGTAGCAGGAGAGACTGGAACCACGAAAGCTAGAAAAGACAAGATTATTTAATCATAGAAAAATTTTTTAAAAAGTTATCCCAAGTAGGGTTAATAGACAAATAAGATTTTTAGACGTCTTTTTGCAGCACAGAGGATTAGTATATTTAATGCTGCTCTTACACATTACTAAAATCAAAGAGCAAGGAAAATGTAAAAAATATTTGAATAGACAATTCACAGAAGAGCTAATCTAAATGGTAAACAGTAATAATAGTAATAATGATTAGTAGTAATTATAATGTAAACTGATGTAAAAACGAGATAAACATTTTCACATATAGACTGGCAAAAATTGTTAACAGCAATACACTTATTAGGTGAGGCTTGATCAAAAGTATATATGCCTAAAAGCTGAAATAAATTTGACAATTATTCTGCTGAGAAATTACCTCATAAAATTTAAGGAATTAGTACCACATATCCATACTTTTATTACATGATGTTAAGCATACCCCTCTTATAGTAATTATTTTTGTAAAGATCTGTTCTATGGATTGAACTTTTGTGTTCTCCCCAAATTTATAAGTTGAATCCCTTATGTCCATGTGGTGATGTTTGGAGGGGAGCCCTTTAGGAGATTATTAGATTGTGAGACTGGAACCTTCACGATGAGAATTAGTGCCCTTAGGAGAAAGACAGGAGATTGAGCTCTCTCTTTCTCGCTCTCCAGTATTTATGTAGAAAAATACATAAATTTACATAGGAAAATATATTACTGAGGAAATCTCTAAGACAAGATATCCTCTAAATTCCAAAAGGCAAGATAAAGCAGAGGTACAGACAATTTCTGATTCATAATGATTTAACTTAAAATTTTGACCTAATGGTGTGAAAGTGTTATGTATTTGGCAGAAACCATACTTTCAATACAACCATTGTGTTTTTCACTTTCAGTGCAATATTTGATTAATTACATAAGATATTCAGCACCTTATTATGAAATAGACCTGTGATAGATGATTTTTCCCAACTGGAGGCTAAGGCTGACATATTTGAGGTAGGCTAGGCTAAGCAATGGTATTTGGTAGGTTGGGTATATTAAATACATTTTTGATTTAATGATATTTTAAAGTTATGATGTGCTTATTGGGACATAATCCATTACATGTTGAGAAGCATCTGTATATGCCCATGAAAAGTAAGAAGATATGAAAAAGTAAAATGATCTGTAGAATTCTCTCTCTTTGGCATATATCAGCACCAGAGGTTTGACTTGCTCCGATTCCTACCTGGGCAAGTTGAGCCCTCCTTAGGTCATCTGGCAGTCCCCAGCTCCTAGGAGGTCAGCATATTGATGTTGAACTTAGTGCAGATACCTGACTGGTACAGTGAACTATAGCTCAGACCCCCTGACTCAAGCCATCCTCTTGCCTCAGCCCCTCGAGTAGCTGGGACTGTGGGCCTCTGCTGCGACATCTAACTCTCCTAGACATGAATCTGGGACTTTTAAGTGCCCTCACCACCTGGGTTGAAATCATAGTATAAAACACAAGAATATATTCAGAAATAAGGAGTCAAGGGATTACAAGGCCTCAGAGTCTCCTTTCCCATATACTTAGTTATGAATACCACTATGATATAAATATCAGCTGCCTTCTAAACAGAGAGCATATTTTGACTTGAGTTCTTTGTCACTTGAGATATGTCAATGGTATATTACTGAGAGGAAAAGCAAGTTGAAAAATTTATGTCTACACTATTAAAACATTTTCCTGAAAGGACACATACATGTGTGTGCGTATATATATTCACACACACATATATATGCTTGCATATTTTTGGAGTGGGATACAGACTTTAATATTAATTATCTATTGGTTATAGGGATTAAAATGAAAAGGTTTGAGGAGAGCATATATTAACTTTTTTATTTTGCATTAGTTTACTAGTTTATGGGTGGAAATATTGCTTTGGTTATATTTGAAAAGTAATAATAATAAAAGAATGGTATATTTTAGTGTTCTTTGAGAAATGGCAGACTATGTCACTCTACAATATGCTGTTTTGGCTTTAAGACTATTTGAACTAAACACCCTTAAAAACCAGCACATAGGAAAAGGAACTCTGCCCTATCTGTACCATGGATGAAGAAACACTCCTGTCAACACATGAAGACTCAACATGATAATAATCTGTACAAACAGACCTTGTTAACATAACTCTTATATAGAAGATTGGAACTGGACCCACATCTTTCACCATTAACAAATATTGACCCCCTGGTGAAAGATTTAAACGTAAGACATGAAACTATAAAGATTCTTGGAGAGAGTGCAGTGGAAACACTGGAAGCAATTGGCTTGGGAGAATACTTAATTCTTAGGACACCCCACCCTCCCGGCAATTGAAGCAACACCAAAAATACATTACTGGGATCTGATCAAACTAAAAAGTTTCTGCACAGCAAGAACACAGTAAGCAAAGCAAGCAGACATCTCTCAGAATGGGAGAAGATATTTGCAGGTTATGTTTCTGACAAAGGTTTGATAACCAGAATCCACAGAGAACTCAAACTTATTAATAAGAAAAGAACAAGTGATCCCATTTCATTGTGGGCAAGAGACTTGAACAGAAGCTTCTCTGAAGAAGACAGGGTTGTGGCCTACAGACACATGAAAAAATGCTCATCATCTTTAATCATCAGAGAAATGCAAATCAAAACCACTTTGAGATATCATCTAACGTCAGTAAGAGTTGCCCACATAACAAAATCTCAAAACTATGGGTGTTGGTGTGGATGTGGAGAGAAGAGAACACTTTTGCAATGCTGGTGGGAATGCAAACTAGTATGTCCCTTCTGGAAAGAAGTTTAGAGAATACTTAGGGAACTAAAAGTAGACCTGCCATTCGATCCTGCAATTCCTCTACTAGGTATATATCCATATGACCAAAAATCACTTTACAACAAAGACATTTGCACAAGAAATGTTTATTTCAGCCCAATTCATAATTACCAAGTATTGGAAGCAGCCCAAGAGCCCCTCAACCCATGAATAGATTAACAAATTGTGATATAAGTATACTATTATGCAACCATAAAATGATGAAGACTTTACCTCTTTTATGTTTACATAGATGGAGCTGGATCATATTCTTCCTAGTAAAGTATCTCAAGAATGGAAGAAAAAATATCCAATGTACTCAATACTATTATGAAACCAATATATAATCATCTACACTTTTATATGAAAGATAAAACACAATTATAGCCCAGAATGAAGGAGAGAAATGGAGGGTGAGGGGAGGGGAGAGGGGCAGATCGGTGGAGGGAGGGGAATCGGGACCTCACCTATTGTGTATATTGCGAGGGTACATGCCAAATATATTAAGAGTAGAGTATTAATGTCTAAACACAACAGTTAAATAGGTGAGGTGAAGGTTAACCAGTTCAATGTAAACATTCCAAATTGTATATAAAATCAGCATTTGTACCCCATAAATGCGGTAATGTACACAGTTACGATCTAATTAAAAAAAAAACCTAACTCTTGTATTCCTTTTGTCTCTTCATACATTTTAGCTATTTTTCCATAATTGCCACTCTTTGTCCAACCTACTGTATAAGAATTTGTTTTGACACTTGTTTGGGCTTTGATTTCTCTATGGAGGCTCTCCATGAATGTGGAGACCTGTGTCCTTTTCTCCTATCATTCTCCAATGTTATTTTAATTCCCAGGCCCAGCCAGAGACTGTATGAAGTAAAGTTTTGCCTTTCCTGTACTTTTCGCACATAGAAGGAATGGCATTTTGACCAACAGTTAAAATTGTGCTGAAAGAACTCCCCTTCCTCTATCAATTGTGTGTAGTGGAAAGAGCATATACTAAAACTAATAACAACAAAACAAAGCAAAGCCTGTGCATTCGTGTAGGCTTCCCTTGTGGGTATAGTTGAACTATCTGAGTCTTGTGTTCTTTATCTGCCATGGGAGAAGCTTACTTCATTGATTTTATTGTGAAGAGCAAAGAGACTACATTGTTCTGAAAGTAGTGTTTAAACTGGATATGATGACGAAGTTGTTTTTAAGATGGTAAAAATGATTTCATTGTTTTATTCCTCATGTGTTTGTCAAAAGAGTGTGTATAGGTGAGAAGCAAGGGATTGATTTTGAAGACTAGAACTCAATTATTTTTATAATTTTAAAGGAGTGGATAAGTATTTGCCCAACAATCATATGTTATCTAGTAATGTGTTCACCTAGCAATATAGACATGTAAAATCCAATCAAAATATCATCCTTTCTGCATGCGAAATCTTTTAGAGAAAAGACAATACTGATTTTTCTAAAAGTGAAACATGTTAAAATATGAAAATTTCTTCAGGATGTTATTAAGTTTTACATAATATTTACTTCTACGTCACATTTGTACCTCTGGAGAAAATTCTTGCCCTTTAAGGTGATAGAAAATTGGAAGAAACAAAAAAGAAGAGTCTTAAAAGGCGTAGAGTGCCCGCCAGTCCCACCATTTCAGGCTCTGCTGAACACTGTTGAGAAAGCAACTTGAACGGAACAGCAAGCAGGCGTGTTTTACTCGCTTTCCAAGAGCGACAGGTGCAAAGGAGCTTGAGGAAAAAGCATTCATTATGGACAAGGTTAAAATTAGGTACTTAAAAATCGTCATCTAATTTAGGTCATTTATCATTCTCCTCAAAGCCCCTTTTATACAATTGAATTCTGAAGTGCTTAGTTTACTATTAGATCATCACAGCTGCTACAGTATCACTCAAAGCAGATGTTTCACAGGCAGAAAAAGCCCAGCTAATTTTAACAGAAACATGGTAACTGCAAGTCACTCCTTGGCAGTTCCAACAGCTCCTGTGAATATACCATGCAGGTGCAACTGTATGTAGTGAATTATAGGATAAATACTTTGAGAAAGGGAAAAGTGATATTGGTGAGAGGCCTGGAAAGAGTTTTATTCCTGATGGGTTAGAAATCCAGGCCTGTAGATTGTGGTTCCATGCATTGCGATTCCAACTATTCCTTCTCTTTTAAAGGGGAAAAAAAAAGTAAAATGGTTTGGCTAATTATAGTGCATTTTTCAGTCATTTTCCAAATAAATTTGAAATATAATAGTGAGGGAACTTCTAACACTTAAATTACTAGCTCACATATTAATTTCTTCTCGATGTCTACCTTAGTGATATCAGGGTATGTATTTGTATTTTTACATATGTAAATTTATGTATACACATACAGTGATCAGAATAAGAATGTGAAACTAAGAAATACTAGACACATTCCAAATTTATTATAATTCATGTTGTGAACTATCAGTGAAAGAGAAAAAGTCCTTTCCACTTGCAAAAATTTGGTAGAGATATTTGTGACAAGTGATTAATTTAGTTTGTAAGTGTTTAGCAGACAAATGTACTTGAGCTAGAGAGCCCTTTGCTTGATTACTTTTGATTATAACTATGAACTGACAGCATTAATTTTCAATTCTTATTGAATCACTGTCCTTGAAATAAATATACATATATGTAATATTCTCCCCAATATGCAGTCTTTCTAAAGAATGTCTGTGATGATATTTTTAGAAGCTGATATAACCATGAAAGGCTGAGACATTGTACCACATATTAATTTTCCAGTGCTGCTATGAAACATTACTACAAACTTAATGTTTTAAACACCAGAAATGTATTTGCTTTGAGTTCTGCTGATGTGTCCTTCCAGTGGCTCTTGGGGAGAAACCTTCCTTGCCTCTTCTGGCCGCTGTGGCCCCAGCAGTTCCTTAGCTAATGGCTGCATCGCTCCAATTTCTGCCTCTGCCTTCCTAAGGTCTTCTCTAATTTCTTCCTGTGTCTTTTCTTCTGTCTCATATAAAAATACTTCACATTGGATTTCAGGTACATCCAGATAATCCAGGGTGATGTCACCAAAAGATATGTCATTTAATTACAGTTGTAAAAACCCTTTTTCCAAATAAAGTCACAGTTACGGGTTCTGGGGGCTATTGGGAGCTGTTATTCAAGCCTCAATTGTTCCATATGTAAATATGTATAAATATGTAAACTGTACTACTCAAAATCCTCAGATGGCTGCCACATTTATAAAGTGACTGTCACTGCTGAGCAATAAGATAAGAAACTTGCGCTAGAATGTAAATCAATTTCAGTACAAAGCACACTTAGATTCTGCTGACATTCTTTTAGAAAGGTTTTTTTGATGAAAGAAACAGCACATTGATTTATTTTCTAGAGCAAGTTCCTTATGTCTTTTTCGAGTTGAACAGTTGTAAAATATAATGGGAAAATTGACTTTTACTTGGTGAGTCTAATGTAGTGCTAGTGGGCTGTGAGTCCTACATGATCACTGGGGAGAGACTGTGGTAGTTGAGAGTGGGGCAGATAGCTGGTCATCACAAGAATCATTGCTTTACTACTCTTAAAGGGAGATGCTAAATATCTCTGGTATATAGAAACATGATATAACAGAAGTGGGAAAAAGGAACACCAAAATATTTGGAAACATACCACTACTTAAACCTGCATGTAACTGCTTTGCCCTGTTTACTATATGCAGTTTTTTCTAGCATAAAAAGTAAGCATGATATGAAATACAGTATATAGGTAGTTATTTTTTATTGTCATTGCATGGAATACATGTTATCAAAGTTCCTAGCCACTGGATTTTCACCTCCTAGCCTATAAAGCTGACGTCACCATCTCTGAGGTATCATTTGGACACACCTTCTGCAGGAGTTTTCAAATCCTTGGATATCTCTGTTGGCTAAGAAAATTTAATTTGTTCTCAGTTGTACATAATGCACTCTTCCCTTGGATTATTTTTAAATTTTAATATGTTTTTAAAAGTTTTCTGAGTGAGATAATTATCAGAAACTGAGGTAACATTTCTGCATGCAATGCCACATGTAATATTCTCATTCAATCATCAATTTGTCTAGCCGAGTATCTCTTGCTTTGTGAATCAGGGACATCTTTCTATCCAACTAACTCTTCAGCTACAGTCACTTTCATTGCACATTTCTATATTTATCTTATTATATATTGTTTTCATTTCCAAAGTTAAGAGCATAAAATGATATTTTCCAAGGATAAAAGTCCTAAATCAATTCCTTAAAATATATTCTGAAAGCAACAGTAATTGTGACATCTAGCCTTTTGTCACTGTTGAACTAGTATTTTTTGACCTGGGAAGTTAAGCTGTTAATGTCAGTATAAATCACAATGTCAAAGTCACGGGGCATCATAGTCCATTCAGAATTGCCACTTGAGTATATGGTATATAGTGTGCCATTTTAAAAGTCCCATCATATTTTAAAAATAATTTCCTCTTTTTTTCTCTGTCCTTAGGGAACAGTTTTAAGCAAAGCATTTCCATATGGAAAGAGTGAGGAGATTTAACAGGCTGTATAGCATCACTCATGAGTAGTGTTCAAATCTCAAGAGCATAGCTGGGACTTGATGATTAGGTTGTATAAAAGCTTTCATTCTCTAGTATGTTCATATATTGTCAGGGCAGGAAACGCTACAAACACCATTATAAACAACCCCCACAGCGATGTAATCGAGCCTACCATTACATGATCTTGGGTTGGACCCTGGGTATGTCATTAAATGGCTAAAAGGAAATCAACACAGTAGCTTCCTGGGCAGTTTCTCTTGTGAAAATAAAGGCAGAGCATGGATTTCAACATTAGTATTTCAAATTGAAAAGAACAGCCTGGTTGAGATGTCCATTGTTATAGTTAGCAATGCAATATACATTCTTAGATTAGTGGGCTCAGAAAGGATATGTTCTCATCCTATGATTTTCCACACACTTGAAGCAGGCAGTGTTTCTCAGGCCTGAGTGCTTGGGGCACTTGGGCCGATGATGAGCTTTTAACAGTATCAAATTCTCAGACATACACCTGATTTTGATTCATTTGGTTCAACTTTTTCAAAGTTCCTAGGTGATGTGAGTGATGTAAATGCCTCAGTAGGTTGGAGAATTGACAGCTCATTCAGGAGCAATAATTCAAGTTTCAAATTGTAACATATAAGAATTATTTGAGAGCTTTATAAAATGCATAGTCTGGTGTCAAACTTCCAGAGACTTTGATGGAACAAAGCTAAGTAGAGATCTTATAATCATATTTTTTGGTGAGCATTCTATAGGATCCTGTGTCCCTGGTCCATGTATTTGAGAAAAAAATGACACAGAATCCTTAAGGGAGATGTCCTACCAATTCAAATATTTGTCTCATACAACACAGTTCCTTAGGTGTAACTCTCTTCGCTTGTATAATCATATTTATGGGTTTTTTTTTCTTGTTTTTTTAGAAGGAGCTTCACTTTGCCTTCAGTGGAGTGCTCTGACATCATAGCTCACAGCAATCTCAAACTCTTGGGCTCAGGTGATTCTCTTGCCTCAGCCTCCCAAGTACTGGGACTACAGGAGCCACCATAAAGCCCAGCTAGTTTTGGGGGGGTCTTGCTCATGCTCAGGCTGTTTGAACTCCTGAGCTCAGGCAATCTACCTTTCTAGGTCTCCCAGAGTGCTGGGATTACAGGCATGAGCCACTGTGGCCAGCTGTATAATCACATGTGTCATTGGTTTCCATTTATGGCTAGGAAAAATATTATATGAAGATGTCAATTTTATAAATGAAAAAACCCAAGCCACAGAGTGTTAAAATGGCTTCCCCCATCGCATACTAGATTAATTTTGGCTCATTGTTTTGTCAGTCTACCTAAGTATCTCACAGACATTTAAAACTTGAATAATGTTTCTAAAAGCACATATACAGGTGAATACAGGTTGACATTAAAAAATCTAAAATTTCAGATTATCTAAGTCCTACCTAAATAAGGCTACAATTGCTTAATTCAGGGATTAAAAACTTAATCAAATAGGACTAAGAGCCTAATACAGTATTGAAAAAGATATTTTCCTAGAAACTTTCCACATGAGAGCTGGAATAGTGTAGTGGATGAATTCGTGAGCTCAGGAGCCAGACTGCAGGGTATATCCCGGCCCTCCACTCACCACGTGTGTGACTCCAGACTAGTTATTTCATCTCTCTGTGTCTTAGTTTCCTTATTTGTCACATAGTGATAATTCTGTCCATGGATCCTTCCTACCTCAGAGGTTTTTTTTGAGGTTAAATAGATTATTTTGTTAAACACTTGGAACAGTGGCTGCAATATCATTAAATGCCATGTCATTGTAAATAGTTGACTTTTACTATTTGACATATTCGTAGAGTCTCTATTTGGATGTGGTGGTGGGATTAAAGCCCCATGGATAAGATTACATTTTATAACATTAAATCTTATGAAATCTTTAGTTGTATTTGAACAAAAGGTACACTTAAAAATATCTTTCCATTTAATCAAATGTATTGAAATTGCATAATAGCCTTTATTTCTCAAAATACAGAGACATCAGTCTATTTCGTAGAAAACGGCCGTATTCTACGGCCTACAAAAAAAGAAATAATGAAAATGAAAGAAAAAAATTCTGACTTTGCGATAATGTAGCAATATTCAAGAATAAAGTCTAATGGATATAAAAACAAAGATTCCACCCCCAGCAATGGAAAAAAAGAATATTTTTAGGCTCAGTTGTAAAAGCTTAGGATGCTGAGCTGAATTTTATGCAATTACTCTTTTCCCAGTAACTTCAGACATGTCAAGAGTGGGTTCTAGAAGGGGAGCCTATTTTAGGAGGTATGTTCTTTACATAGTTCCAAAGGGAAAAATGAGTCAATCATCTCAGGTCACCCTCCTGCACCCAGTGCTAAAAGCTCTCCTGGCATTCCTCATCAGCAGGGACACCCAAGAGCAATATCCAGTCATCGTGACAAACTGCAGTAAGAGACTCTAATGACATCAGATGGCAGCCACAGAGAATGGAGACCTCGGCAATGCAAGGAAATTACAATAATTATGGTCTGAAGAGTCTGAGGAGAAAGGTTTCGAGTCTATTTTAAGGCTCATCTAATGGTTATCTCTTGCTTTTAGTAGCTTCACCAGACCACCTGGTATGCCTTATTTGGCCGGGTTTGATAATTTTCTCTCATTTTCTCTTCATCTTAAATCACTTGGCTATACACTCCATCCTTTATGAGTGTGTGCTGTGCATTTTTGGTGTGTCATTCTGGAATAAAACGCAGTATAAAAATATATCAATGAATAAAAATATTGTGGCGATGGGTGAAGAAGTTGAATTTTGGCAATAGTGTTTGGACATGAACTCTCTTGTTGCACATTTTATGCTACTGGTGGTTTAATGACTTTCCCCATAATAGTGAAACTAATTTAGAAAAGAGATACCTACAGTTGAAAATTCCAGAGATGATATTATTTTTTTATCCATAAACTATTAAGTCTTTACTGAGAAGAATTGTTACCTGGGGCCCTCATGGAATAAATCATTTATATTCTCTTCTCCACAGAAAGTTAGTTTTGTTTTTGGTTCAGGATTGTCTAAAGTACTTTATTTAGTTTTGTTTCTTGTTATTATAATTGCTTTATGGATTTGTAGTGAAGATTTGTAGCATCAGCTTAACAGAATTACTTCCTGAACATTTAGTTGGCAGGAGAAGTCAGAGCTCTGTATTTCAAAATAAGCAGCACATACCTACCTCGTTATCTCTGATCACGCCTTTCAACTTGTTTCGAATTCTGCTTCTCTCTTGCCAAGTGTTTTAAAGATCCAAGTGTTTATTGCTGGGGTTGATAAAAACACTGGCTGATCTAACATTACTGGTAATTCTAACAAACGTTTAACAATAAAATTGTGCTCGTCTTTTCAATAAAAATAAAGCAAAGACAAATGGCAGCAACTACGCTGTTACTGTGTTATCCTTTCCCATCCTCCCTCCCCTCTTTCCTTTTGCTGTACTTCTGTTCATATTCATTAATGTCTGGATTGTTTTTCTTTTCCTGTCTTCTGCCCAAAAGATGATGTGTAGACGGAAATATTTAAAGATGAATATTGTTAAGGTTAGAGAACAGCTGTTTCAAATCTAATCCTCAAACTCTATTCAAAAAAGCAATGAGTCTTTAAGAACGGGGGTCTTCATGATGTGCCTTGATACATATTTTAAGTTAAACACGTCTATTTTATTAATGGTCTTTCAGGTTTAAGTCACTATGGTTCCATGTTTTGGGCGGTTTATTTGTTTTGTTTTTTTGTAGAATAAATGATTTTCTAAGCCAGGCCAGCTCCTCCCTTTGGGGTTCTACGGCCACTTGGTGGCGATGTTGTAGAGGGGATTTAGCCATGGGCCAGGGTTCGCAAACCTGAGGCCCTTTTCAATTCTTGGGCTACCTCTGTGATTTAATGAATCACAGCCCTACAGTTGCGTCTTAATTAGTTAGAGGGCCTCAGAGCATGGGGACTGGCTCAAATTTCCAATGACAGAGTGATAAACATGTTATATATACTTACTTTTAACAAAATAGCCAGCATACAAATTTACCAAGAGCTAGCAGAATTCAATAAAAGCCTTTACTTTTTATTTTTCTTCAAAATACTTGTAGACATAAGTGACATCTAAAATAAATAAATAAACAAGTAAATAAACAAAAAAATACAAATCTAAAAACCAAAACAAAACTGAGTTCCTCTAACATTTAAAAAATGTTATGGCATACCAAGTCCTGTAAAGTCTGGATCTAATTTACTACTACAGCTTTGTATGGTATTCAATTTTCCCCATGAACGACTTACGGCCGCCAAACTGAACTCACTTTTCCCTACAGATTCTACGCCTTTTAGCACCTCCGTTTATGTAGAGTGTTGATGCTGCTTTTTCTGCCCAGACTACCTTCCCACTCATAGACGCCCTATCAGTACAAGTCTCCTTTTCTTCAGGCAGCTAGTCTCTTCCTCACTCCTTACTCAATAAAATGTTGCAACTATATTTTCATTACCTGCATGCTTGTCTATCTTCCTATTAACACATGAGTTTCTCAGGGGGAGGGAGCAGTTCTATTCATTTCTGGTTGCTCTGTTTTCTTCCTTCTTTTCTTTCCCCTTTTCAGAAGATCTGACACTGCACAGGTCTTGCAGATATGATGAATTCAATAGGGCACCTAATCTTTTGGTATTTAAAATCTAGCAAAAAATAAAGTCAAGTAAATAAACAATCACATGTACGTGCTTTGATGAGGGATAGGCACATGGCACAGGAATTCAGTGCCTGGAAATAATTTTCAAATAGCTAAAATATACCAAGTGGTCACTATGTTCTAGACACTTTCAAAACACTTTCACATACGTTAACTTTTTAATCTTATAATAATCCACGAAGTAGATGCAATCGTTATGCTAATTTTACTGAGGAGGATTTTGAGGCCTAAGGAGATGGCAATAATTTACACGAATGCAAACAAGTGGATTTCGACTAAGGTGCTTTGGCTGCAGGTGTGTACTTTTAACTACTGTGATTACCTTTCTTTACATATAGAGTAGAAATATGAATGAATTAATAAAAGATTGAAATGTTAAACAGCTTTTATGGCACAAGTGAAAAATTAGTTTCTAATCAATAAACCACAATATGGTTTATCATCCTAGGAGTTTTTTCCTGAAATTGTCCTTTATATATATACATATATATGTTATAATTGAAATTTATATTCCAAATGCTTATTTTTTACTCTGTGTTATGCTTATAATTTTATATCCTTAGGTAAAATGCAAATTTTTAGAAAATACAGATGTAATCCACATCTTGAATCCAAACAATCAAGAAAAATTTGGTCTTTCCATAGGAATTGAGACCTGTAGAATCAGGTTAAGAAAATACTGACACTTGTGTTACTGCGATTATTATACTATGAATCATAATGTCCTTTATCTCTGGCCTAGGAGTTCTGTATTTTCTGCCAACATCTATAAAATCGTGGCAGGCTAACTTGTTAACTTGAAAGTAGAGTAAATCCGTCACAGTTATTGATACACTCTTTTCTGGCAGAGGCTCCCCAGGAAGCAATGAACCTTCACATCTGATTTTAATTTTAACAAGACTCACAGCAATATAGTGAGACTTTATTTGGACTACTAAGACTGGTTGATCCATAATTAGCTCACTTTCTTAGTTAACATTGTACTCAAGAACATCTCCTATCTTAAAGACTATATTATCCAATCTCGGACATCCACAACCAATCAGTGGACTAAGCCTACCGTCCTCTAATATTATTACTGCCCTCCGTTCTGATGACCACAGTCCCACCTACAACCTTTGCTAAGTGCCTAAAACATTTCATTTTCTCATCTCTTTTTTGGAGGAAGGAGACATGGGAATTTCAAAGCATTTACTGTATACTGATTTTCACAATGATTACTATTATGCGTTCTCCACTTCTGTGTATTAAATTCCTTAAGAACTGCAATGTAGTCATATTCATTTTGATGGCTTCTACCCCTCATAGCCTGATATAGTCACTTGAATTTAAAATTTAGTAAAATTCTTTTTCAATAAATGAATTTTGAGTGTATAATTAACACATTGATTGCACATTCACCAAGTGTATAATATGATTTCAATATAGACACTATTACTTTTCATAAGCCAAATATACATAGGACAAACACGGTTTCTATTTAAAGAGAGAAATTGGAATATAAATAAGTTGTTGTCCAAGGGTTTTGTCTAGTTAGAACAGTTAGAGTAGAACTGTTTTATTAGGTATTTGATACGTGTATAAGGCTAGACCTAGTGTCATAATTTGAAAAGTTCTGTGACTAGTATTCATTTTACTAGTTAATCAAACTGAATTATGCCTTGTGAAGGTTACTATCTTAGGCTAAGGCATTCAGCTAAGGACACACAAATATTTATGTTTCATAATCACCAGTCAGGTGAAATCAATGATAGCTCTACTCAGTAGGAACTCCTTATTAAAAGATTCAATGATAAGATATCATAAATATGAAAAAAGTATGTTTAAGTATGTAAAAGTGTTTTCTTAGTGAATTCTTGACTTTATTTTACAACTCCATATCTATGTGAGATCTTATTTTTCTTCAGAATTTTACTTAAGGTCTTAGACTGGGACACAAAGAATTTGAATTTCTAAGTGTCTGTTCCAAGTTTGATATACTATGGATTTAGACAACTGTATAGACTAGAGATTGAAAAGGGATTCTTCATGTTTTAGAACTATACTTAATAATTTTATCATCAAATATGAATTACATAGCTGAAATAAAAACATATTACTTCTTTAAGATTCTTTACAGCTGATTTTTGTTATTCTATGGCAATACTTTCTTCTTTCATAATATATAAAAATATATAAATATAATTTTCTTTAAATATATATTGTGTGGGTCACTAGGACAGTTTTGAGACTGATACATGCATAAAACAAGAAAATTTTGCCATATATAATTTTAAGTAATGTGAGACTTTACATCTTTTGAATTTACCTGGATGAAGCTAAAGAACATTGTCCTCAGTAAGGTATCTCAAGAATAGGAAAGCAAGCATTGCATGTACTCAATACTCATTTGAAATTAGTAGATGAATAACTATAGGCCCTCACAAGAGAAAACTACAATTAAATTCAAGAATGGGGTGAGGGGGCAAAAGGAGATATGGGTAAGCTCACACCTCTGGCACAATGTAGGGGTAGAGGGGACATTTCCTTAGTGAAGGACTCAACTACAGCTTGGGCTTTACCTTATAACTCAAACAATGTAGCCTAATTGTAGGTACTCTTATGTTAACCCAAACTAAAAAAAATGAAAATTGTCCTACCTTTTTGGAACATAAATTAATAGCAAAGAAAGGTGATTTAGAAATCACCTGGGAATTAAGACATATTAGACTGAGAGAAGCAAATATTTTTAATATAGAAAAAGATCTAATTTTTGTAGGCAACGTGCAATCAATGAAAGATACAATATTGCTATGATTTTCATGTTAGCAAAAGATAATTTTCTAGGTAAAGTGGATGATATTTTGGAGGGAGAAATGATTATTAGCAAAGCATAGTTTGATGGCTATTATACGTGAACAGGAAAAAATATTGCCTAAGTTGAGAAAAAACATTTAAGAAATCATAAAAAATGAAATAAATCTACACAAACAATGATGCCCAAGTTTCTGGTTTTGACAACTGGGAGAGTAGGGTTACTGCCATGCTATATCCCCTGCAATTTGTAAATAACAACATTTAGTACACAGAAACTCATAAATAAGTCATTATCTTTATGTGGAGGAAAAAAATGGGGGAGGGGACAGGATGGGAGTGATATTTGTTTGAATATTACTTATCATTAAATATCAACAGTGGAATAATATGCTAAATATTCAAAAAATCAAATGGAATTTTAATGGAAAATACATTGAAAAAATTTCCCCACAATGTTGAAGAGCAATGGAGACAATGGGCACCCTTGCTCAGGCTAGTCTTAAACCTGTGAACTCACGCAATCCACCCGCCTCTGCCTCCCAGAGCGTTGGAATTATGAATGTGAGCCACTGCACCTGGCCTTATCTTTTTCTTTTCTAGTATAAATCTTTTTTATAACATATCTCTTCCCTAAAGGGCTACTTCTCCCTTCTTTGCCCAAAAGGGTTCCTCCTTAACCTTTCAGGACTTAATTTCTAAATTCCTTTCTTTGATTCATCAGCCCTAGAGATGATAGCTGTTTTCTTCAATATCTGTTTCCATGGTATTATTAGTGTTCCCTGTTTGCCTTGTCAGTTCTCCAAAGCCTATTAATAATCTTTATATCAGATAGATGACAAGATATCATGTAAGTTATCATCAGTAAACTGTCAGACTATCTGTCCATTCTTTTTGTCTTTTTATCTTTTTTTTTTTTTGGCCAGGGCTGGGTTTGAACCCACCATCTCTGGCATATGGGGCCGGCACCCTACTCCTTTGAGCCACAGGTGCTGCCCCTGTCTTTTTACCTCTTTATTCATCTATCCCCTGCATTGTTATCAGAAATTTTCCATGTTTTGTGGTGACCACTTGACAGTCTGATTTGGTATAAATGATTCTCCTTATAATGTGGTTTGAAATACATTTTTGACTCTAGCATATCTCCTTCATTACCTGCTGCCTACTAAAATTTCCACCATTAGGCATCCTTTGGGGATGAATTTTGCATTGCTAGGGATCCTCTTAAAATGCAGATATTCCTCAGAGTATAGAGTATGGTGTCATTTATATTATAGCATAGATTAGTGGATTATATTGTTCATTCATCTGTC
This sequence comes from Arctocebus calabarensis, assembly GCA_963573935.1. NCBI lineage: Eukaryota > Metazoa > Chordata > Mammalia > Primates > Lorisidae > Arctocebus > Arctocebus calabarensis. The sequence goes on along the minus strand of CAUYON010097367.1, from coordinate 6,542 downwards.
AGAGCTGTGACAAAAAGGAGCACATAGAATTGCAAATTTTCATAGCATGACCATGAACCTTTGTCCTTCTATATCCTTAGGACTTTCTTGGGGACTTGTGCATGTTATACCCTCATGAGTGTGTGCCAACTGCATAGGGAAGTTGAGGAGAAGACAAATGAAACAAAAGACTGGGAATGGGATAGGAAGGAAAGTTTGAATGTGGTAGTGCTACCAAAATTTCTTTCTTCAGTAGGTCCTTGGTCTCAGGAATTGGAAGATGAATCCACTGACCACAGATCAGTGGTAAGAAAGGATTTATTAGACAGAAAGGAATACAGAAGAAGCAGCACAGCTCCTGGGAGAGGAAAGACCCAGTCTGAAGATCTCTGCCTAAGTCCTTCATCTACGGGTATGTATGTGTGTGTGTGTGTGTGTGTGTGTGTGTGTGTGTATACATAGTTTCATGGGTCCTTTGTGGTAACATTTGGTCAGGACTTGGTAACAAATGAATGGATACAGTACCTTCTGCTAGGGGCAAGGTGAATAAGCATTCCCTTCATGATATTGCCTGGGTCTAGGAAACTTACATGGCATTGCCAAGGCCTAGGAAATGGGGGTTCCTGTTCAGCTTTGAATAGGGGAATCCTGTATTAGCCACACTGACAGTTTTTTTTTGTTTTGTTTTGTTTTGAGACAGAGTCTTACTATGCTGCCCTGGATAAAGTGCCATGGCATCATATCTTACAGCAACCTCAAACTCTTGGGCTCAAGTGATTCTCTTGCCTCAGCCTCCCAAGCTGGGAATACAGGCGACCAGCACCACACCTGGCTATTTTTGTTGTTGTTGTAGTTGTCATTGTTGTTTAGCATGCCCTGTCTGGGCTCAAACCTGTCAGACCCCGTGTATATGGCTGGCACCCTAACCATTGAGCTACAGTTGCTGAGCCACAATGACAGATCTTCCTGAGGAAATCAGCCGCCACCTCCCCACAGGTGGAGTCTCAGCATAGAACACCTTGTCACATTCACAAAAGCCACCTTCCCCCTTGCCCACCATTCAGCCTTCCAGCAGCCCAGCCAGGGCGAGGCGGCTGCCCAGAGCGAGCCAGCCCCCAGTGACCATGAGCGCCTCTGCCAGCTGTGGGCAAGGCAGTGGGCGGCCATAGTACAGTCTTGGTGGGCTAGGCAGGGAGCGGGCAATGCTGCCAACTGCGACTGGGAGGGGAAGAGGGAACCCTGTATCAGCAGCTTCTCAGCCAGAAGGCAGCCTAGGGGCCATGGTCACCTGAATGGAGGAAGAGGCAGAACAACAGCAGGAAAAAATGTTAAGGGTAAACTTTGCTTATTTCAAAAGTCTTATCTCAAGCTGGTCCCCTGAGGCAGAAATTGTGCTTAAGAGTAATCAAGTTGGCAAGAAATAATCTTTTCTGGGAACAATGAAAAGAAATTATTTCTTGCATCATAGTATTGGACCTCTATTTTTTCTACTGTGTGTTTATGTATCAGTGTAAAAATTAGTCATAAGATCATGTTTAAAGAGAATCCTTGAAACAAACAAACTCAAGCTGTGGAATAAGCTACAGATTAAGAAATAGTGTTTCTTCTCTTATTATGCAAGACCAGTTTTGGTCTGGTTTGGGGAACTGACAAAAGACTTACTCTTGTCCTGGCTGTGGTTTGGGGAACTGACAAAAGACTTACTCTTATCCTCTCCATCTCTTCTTCATTTTTGTTTACCAGATTTTCAGCACTGCCATGTTTTATCAGCCTTTCCCTTTTCTCCTCCTAAGATTTTCCAGAGGAATGTTTGTCTATATCAATATTGGTGTCCAAATCTATATTTCTTAATTTTTCCCCCTGAAGAGCTGTTCTTACAGAAGACTTCTTTGTATGTTAAACAGTATTGCAGAAATATTAGAAAACTATATGAAAAGATGATTGCTTATGCTGTACAGGAATCTAATTGTTCTTAATTTTTCTGAAAGATTTTATTCTCTGGAAGCTGGTTTCCCCATCATGGGCGATAAGATAAAAAGAGGGAAAGGGAAAAAGGACTTCATATGAGCACGTATAAAATTATTGAACTTCCACTTGTATGATCTGCAAATACATAACTGTTTGTAGTGTATCACTGCACTTCATTACCAGAATTGAGGTGCAGGCAGTCATATGTCCTTGCTTTATATATGTGAGTTCTGTCAATGCCAAGTAGTGTTTTCTTTTTCTTGAGACAGAGTCTCACTCTGTCACCCTGCGTAGAATGCTGTGGCATCATAGCTTACAGCAACCTCAAACTGTTGGGCTCAGGTGATCCTCCTGCCTCAGCCTCCTGAGTAGCTGGGACTAGAGTTGTATGCCACTGTGCCCAGCTAGTTTTTTTGTTTTTAATAGGGATGGTGTCTTGCTGTTGCTTAGGCCCGTCTTGAACTCCTGAGCTCAAGTAGTCCACCTGCCTCAGCCTCCCAGAGTGCTAGGATTATAGGCATGAACCACCACACCCAGTCCCAAGTGTTTAGTGTTTTCTTTCTTTCTTTTTTTTTTTTTAGGGCAGTTGATTCAGGCGCTTTATTAGGTTCCACTGCAGAGCTGGTCCAAACCTGGCCAGGGTACACCAGCCAGCCCAAGATGGAGCTAAAGCAGGAGCACCTGCTCAGAGGTGAGCCGAGGTGGGGCAGGGTGGGCGCCAGGGGACACAGCAGCTGCTGTGTGTTGATCTGGGCAGGTATGCTCTCACTCAACCCTCACTGGGTCATGGTACCTAGTAGCCTGAGGTGTAGCCACACCCAGGGTGGGAGAGAGAAGTAGAGGTGTGGCTGAGGCTTGCACCCTGAAAAAGAGAAGGCTGATCCTCCCAGGGCCCAGGCGGGGCAGGACTCACCACCAAGTTATGCTTAACTGATTCTCTTTGGACAATAAAATCAAGTGCATTACTGAACAAAGAGTAATTCAAAACCAGAAGCAGAGAAATCACACTTTTTTTTTTTTTAGCTAAAAGACAAAAGAAAACATAAATTTTTGTGAATTCCAGAACTTCACAGGTAGGGGACACTGCTGTGGGCGGAAAGGAAAGTAGCATGGGGGAGCAGAGACAGAGCGAGTGGAAGAGCAGCTTAGAAGCTGCAGCAGGGTCCCCAGAAGTCTGTGCTTTCCAGCCTGTGCCAGGGTGGTGGGGTGGGGGGTGGGAGGGGAAGCAGTGTGAGCATGAATGGCTGGGAAACAGGCAAGCAGAGGGCACAGAAAGCCCAAGCTACCCAGCTTCCAGGCTGACCATGGGCCCAGAAGCCCCAGCACCTTCTCAATAGCCGCAGGCCAACAAGCTGGGGTCTACTCAGCTCAGATCTTCCCCACTGCCCTGCCCCCAGGACAGCTCTGCTGCAACTTACCATCCCAATTGGACCTTGGTACCCAAAGCAGACAAACTGCCTGGGCCTTTCACTTGGTGTCTCCAGCCGGGTGGACCTAGAGGTGCTGGCCATGACCCTAGTTACATGAGAGGCAATAACTCTCTGTCCACAGAGCCAAAGATGAGGGAGGGTCACACAGCCTTGCCCCCCAGGTGGACACAGAAGTCTCCAACCAGTCTGTGGCTGAGCCAGCCTTGCCCAAAGGCGTGGGGGCAGTTCTGACACGACTATCTTTAAGGCAAAGCGGCATTGAGATGCCTACACTCCCCTGGTGGGAGGCAAGCAGCAGCCCCCTATGGAGGAGACTTGGGAGGCCACAAAGCACACACATAAGATTCTACCACAGCCTGACTGCCTGGACCTCACACTGTCAGTACAGTGTCAACTGTCCAATTTGCACAGAGGCTCCAAGTGGCCCTTATAAGAGGCCAAGCCCCTAATAGCCTCACCCAGGCCTGTCCTGGTGGCCATATGGCTGTGTCAGAAGGCTGGGGCCAAGTGGCACAATGGGACAGCCTCACCCAAGCCTGTCCTGGTGGCCATATGGCTGTGTCAGAAGGCTGGGGCCAAGTGGCACAATGGGACAGCCTCACCCAGGCCGGTCCTAGTGGCCATATGGCTGTGTCAGAAGGCTGGGGCCAAGTGGCACAATGGGATAGAAGAACAGCAAGTGGAGAGGGGACCGGAGAACGAATCTGGTCCCCAGTAACCCAACTATTCCCACCCGGGCCATCTAGTTGAGAAGAACCACCATGCCATCCCACTTCCCTCGAGTTCAGCCTGCAATGTCTATAGATGTCACAGCTGTGAGGCTTGGTAGAAAAATCTCAGGCGCTGAGGTTTACTTCATAGAAGAACTGACTGTGGTTCCCCTGTCCACATGCCCACCCTCCAAACACCCTCGAGGGGTTTTACTAGAGGAGGGAAGGAGGTGGAAACTAGTCTTTCTCACTCCCCTTCTGTGCAGTTTTTTATCTTAAAAAAATAAATAAATAAAAGTCTTCCAGGTAGGAATTACTGATAACTTATTGTAACCAACGCAGGCTTTAGATCTCAGCTGGACGTCGGACACAGGAGGAAAAGGCATGGGTGGCCAAGTAACCCAAAGCCCACGGGTCGCAGCGATGCCACTCGTGTTCCCCCAGGCAATGGCTGTAGGAGAGGAAAAGTGGCCCTTACAGGCACGGTCTCTGCCCCAGAGCAACAGGGGACAAAGGCAAAAGCGCTCCTGACCAACCAATGCAGGGTGGGAGACAAGGCCGGAAAGCATCAGAAAGGAAGGAGAAAGCTGGGTGGGGGCAGCAGCCCCCACTCCTCATTCCAGGTGGCTATTTAGATATGCAGGTCCTCCTAACACAGCAGGGGGGCTTGTCAACTGGGCCAGGCATGTGGGGAGTTCTTGGCTGGGGACCACTCTGCACTTCCAGGTTGGAGATTCATTTGACCTGCAGAACACCAGCTGTGGCTCTCTCTTCAGGGAAAAACATGCTGAGAAGCTTCATTGGGTCAAAGACCCAGTGCAGCCAGCCCCTACCCTTCAGGGCTACCCACTGTGGGGCAGTCACAGGGAACACGTTGCACCACGCTCCTGGCTTCAGAGAGGGCTGGGCTGGGCCCAGTCCCACCCAGTGAGGGCTAGAGCCCTAGGTCCTGGGGAGGCTGCACATCTCGCAGTGGCCTGTGCCTGGCTGGTTCATGAAGGTGCAGTGCTGACAGGCCCACATGGCAGCAGTGGCCACGTGCACAGAGTGCCCAACAGCTCCGTATTCCTGGAGGCCTGGGAGCTGCACTCCGACTGTACTGCAGAGCTGCTCGATGGTGGCCCACTGCTCAGATCTCTTCCGCGTCTGTGCGAGCTCTTCATCTCTAGTCCTCACTGCCTCCAGAAGCAAGCTGATGCTGTCCTGTAGGGGCATGACTTCGTTGGTCACCAGAAACAGCAAGAGGTGGAAATCTGACATGGTATCCAAGAACATAGAGGAGGTATTCTGGGACAAATAGGTGGCCAAACTATGGAAGTCCTGTGTCTCACCCAGCACATCATGGTTTTCAATAGGAAATGGATTTTGCAAAATAGAAAAAGTATGAACTGGATCCTTGGGGAAAGTTGTTGTTGATACCGGAATTTCAGGTTCTTGGTCTCCGGGATTCGAAGAAGGAATCGACAGACCACAAGAGTAGTGGTAAATCAGGACTTATTACAGGAAAGAAGAATTACAAGTAGAGGAAAAACCAAACCTCCAGGCAAAGAGGACCCAGGAGGGGAACAAACTCTCCTGCTCCCTCTCCGAGGTCCAGCCGAGGTCTGCCCAGAGAGGAACAAGCTCTCCTGTTCCCTCTCCGAGGTCCAGGCAAGGTCTTCCCTAGAGGGGAACAGACTCTCCTGCTCCCTCTCCGAGGTCCAGCCGAGGTCTGCCCGGAGAGGAACAAGCTCTCCTGTTTTCTCTCTGAAGTCCAGCCGAGGTCTCCCTGGAGAGGAACAAGCTCTCCTGTTCCCTCTCTGAGGTCCAGCCGAGGTCTGCCTGGAGAGGAACAAGTTCTCCTGTTCTCTCTCCAAGGTCCAGCCGAGGTCTCCCCTGAGCTCTTTGCTCAGGGGTTTATATAGTCCCAGGGATTTGTTTTGCCGGAACTTCTTAGGGCAAGGGTCTTCATCAGTTACAGCCAGCTGTCCAAAGAAGACCCAGGCCCTGGAAACTGACATGATATTGGCCAGTCAGAAGACCACGGGAAGGAGACAGCAAGGCGCCAGTGTCTTCCGCACAGGTGTCCGGACCTTCCGCAAGCTGGTTCCTCCATCCGCCACAGCATCAGCACCAACAGGGCCAAGGCGGCGGTTGTAGGGCCGCCCTGTCCTGCATCATTGTGATATCTATGATCAGATAGTCCACAGGCAGGGGCCAGGCCAGTTGGGTAATATTGTTGCCAAACTTGTCTATGTCCTTATGAAACACATCAGGCACATACTGCTCACTGCTGGACTCCTTGGTGTAGCCGAGCTCTGGGGCATCCTTGCAGGGCAGCAGACACTCATTCCGGACTAGGGCCATGCACTGATTGGACACCTGGTACCCTTCAAAGTGGACCTGGTTGTCGGGACCACCTGTAACCACTGCAGTAACAAACTTGGATCCAAAGTGCCCATCCGGAGAGAGCCGA
>CAUYON010097365.1:0-27050 GCA_963573935.1 Arctocebus calabarensis | reverse complement strand
CCTCAGCCTCCCTAGTAGCTGGGACTACAGGCGCCCGCCACAGCGCCCGGCTATTTTTTTGTTTTTGCAGTTCGGCCAAGGCCGGGCTTGAACCCGCCACCTTCAGTATATGGGGCCGGCGCCCTACTCGCTGAGCCACAGGAGCTGCCTGAAACCCTGTGTCTTGAAGCAAGAGAATCACCTAAGCCCAGGAACTGGAGGTTGCTGTGAGCTGTGTAACGCTATGGCACTCTACTCAGGGCGATAAAGTGAGACTTTGTCTCTACCAAAAAAGAAAAAAGAAAAAGAAACTCCGTCTCTACTAAAAATAGAAAAATTGGCTAGGCGCCTGTGGCTCAACGGGCTAAGATGCCAGCCACATACACCTGAGCTGGCGGGTTCGAATCCAGCCCCTGGGCCCGCCAAACAACAATGACGGCTGCAACCAAGAAATGGCTGGGCGTTGTGGCGGGCACCTGTGGTCCCAGCTACTTGGGAGGCGGAGGCAAGAGACTCGCTTGAGCCCAGGAATTGGAGGTTGATGTGAGCTGTGATGCCATGGCACTCTACCCAAGGGTGACAGCTTGAGGCTCTGTCAAAAAAAAAAAAAAAAATAGAAAAATTGTCCAGGTGTGGTGGTGTTGTGTACCAGTAATGCCAGCTACTTAGGAGGCTGAGGAAGAAGGACCTTGTAAGCCCAGGAGTTTGAAGATGCTGTGAGTTAGGCTGACACTATGGCACTCTACCCTACCCTGGGCAACAGAGTGAAACTCTGTCTCCAAAAAAAAAAAAAAAAAGAGATGTTAGTCCAAGTTAAGGGACATGTTAGTTCAAATTTATGAGGATAATGCCATGAAGAAACAGCAAAGTCCAAATGGATTAAATGTATTTCTGAGGGGAGAGAAGCATCACTATGAAGGGAGGTCAGGGCAGCCAGCAATCAGCAAAAATGACAAAAACATTGCAAAAGGCTAAGCACCCATAGCTCAGTGCTTAAGGCGCTGGTCACATGCACTAAACACTCACTGCTAAACAACTACAACAAAAAAATAGCCAGGTGTGTGGGTGCCTATAGTCCCACCTACTCAGGAGGCTGAGGCAAAAGAATCGCTTAAAGACTTTGAGGTTGGCTTGGCGCCTGTGGCTCAACGGGCTGAGGCGCCAGCCACGTACACCTGAGCTGGCGGGTTCGAATCCAGCCTGGGCCCGCCAAACAACAATGACGGCTGCAACCACGAAATGGCCAGGCGTTGTGGTGGGCGCCTGTAGTCCCAGCTACTTGGGAGGCGGAGGCAGGAGACTCGCTTGAGCCCAGGAAGTGGAGGTTGCTGTGAGCTGTGATGCCATAGCACTCTATCCAGGGTGATAGCTTGAGGCTCTGTCTCAAAAAAAAAAGAAAAAGACTTTGAGGTTGCTGTGAGTTGCGACTCCATGGCACTCTACCAAGGGTGACATAGTGAGACTGTCTCAAAAAATAAATTAAAAAAAAACTGCAAAAATTCAACGACTTGTGAGTCAAAATTGTTGCCTGACTGTGAGCGGCACAGCAGACCAAGTAAACATTCATAGAGAAAACAAGAAAATCTTAACTGAAAATCTTAGCCAACAACTCCTGCCTCTTCTATCATGACAATACACCAGATCACACCCAATGTAAGGGTGTTTTTAGCCAGTAAACAAATAACCGTATGGGAACACCCTCCCCACTCACCTGATCTGGCCCCCAATGACCTTTTTCTTTACCTGAAGATAAAGGAAAAGTTGAAAGGAGGACATTTTGATGAAATTCACAACATCAAAGGTAATATAAGTTTGATGGCTGTTCCAGAAAAAGAATTCCAAAATTGCTCTGAATGGTAGGCTAGGTGTAGCTGCGGTGCAATTTCCTATGGGGAGTACTTTCAAGGTGATGGTTGTGATATTCACCAATGAGGTATGTAGACTTTTTCTTTTTTTTTTTTCCTGAGACAGAGCCTCAAGCTATCGCCCTGGGTAGAGTGCCGTGGCATCACAGCTCACAGCAACCGCCACCTCCTGGGCTTAAGTGATTCTCTTGCCTCCGCCTCCCAAGTAGCTGGGACTATAGGCCCCTGCCACAATGCCGGGTTATTATGTGGCACTTTTTCTAGAATGAGTTCCTGAACTTAAATGTCAAACCTGACTTAATATCTTCATATATAGAGACAAATTATCTGGACGTGGTGACCCACAGCTATAATTCCAGCATCTGAGGAGGCAATGGAGCAAGACCCTGTTTCTAAAAAGGGGGGGGCGCTTGTAAATAGAATAAACCATCAAATTTTGGTTAGCTGGGATTACAGGCGCCCACCACAACGCCAGGCTATAGAATAGAATAGAATCATTTGTCACCTGTAAATGCAGATGAAAGGACATCCTACTCTATTAGGGAACTCAGAAATGTCTTTAAACAAGAAAAAGGATATTGTCCTCTATTTTTTTTTTTTTTTGAGACAAAAATCCTTCTCTGTTCACCCATACTAGAGTGCTGTGGCATCACCCTCACTCACGGCAACCTCATACTATTGGGTTCAAGTGATCCTCCTGCCTCAGCCTCTCAGGTAGCTGGGACTACAGGTGTCCATCACAAGGCCCTGCCTAATTTTTCTATTTTAAGTAGAGATGAGGTTTTTTTCTTGCTCAGGCTGATCTCAAACTTCTAAGCTCAAGTAATCCTCCTGCCTCTGCCTCCCAGAATGCTAAGATTACAGGCATGAGTTACTAAACCTGGCCTAGCACATATTACTTTAGAAGGGAAAACAGAAATGTCATTAGAGAAGCAGGGCGGCACCTGTGGTTCATCGAGTAAGGCGCCGGGCCCATATACTGGAGGTGGTGGGTTCAAATCCAGCCTTGGCCGAACTGCAAAACAGGGAAAAAAAAAAAATTAGCTGGGCGTTGTGGCAGGGGCCTGTAGTCCCACCTACTTGGGAGGCTGAGGCAAGAGAATCGCCTAAGCTCAGGAGTTGGAGGTTGCTGTGAGCTGTGTGACCCCACGACACTCTACCGAGGGTGATAAAGTGAGACTCTGTCTCTACAAAAAAAATAAAAAATAAATAAATAAATAAGAGAAGCATTCAAATGCACATAGAAACAATAAGCCTATGAGCAAAATGGGTACAACATACAAATTTAAATTACTTAGGTTTTTTTTTTCTTTTTTTTTTTGAGACAGGGTCTTGCCCTTTCACCTGGGCCATTGTACAGTGTTTTTTGTTTGTTTGTTTTTTGTTTTTGTTTAACTGGCCAAGCCTGGGTTTGAACCTACCAGCCTCAGTCCATGGGCCAGCCCTGGAATCATTGAGCTACAGCACCCTAGAGTACAATGTTGTCATCATAACTCGCTGCAACCTCAAATTTCTGGGCTCAAATGATCCTTTTGCCCCAGTATCCCAAGTAGCTAGGACTACAGGCATGCCACCAAACTTGCCTAATTTTTCTATTTTTTTTGTAAAGAGAGGAGTTGCTCAGGCTTAAATAACTAAGCATTGAGGGAGGTTCCAGAGGACTCCATAAACCTAAAATTTAAACTCACAGGCTCGGTGCCTGTGGCTCAACGGGCTAAGGCGCCAGCCACATACACCTGAGCTGGCGGGTTCGAATCCAGCCCGGGCTTGCCAAACAATGATGGCTTCAACCAAAAAATGCCCAGGGTTTGTGACGGGCACCTGTAGTCCCAGCTACTTGGGAGGCGGAGGCAGGAGACTCGCTTGAGCCCAGGAAATGGAGGTTGCTGTGAGCTGTGATGCCACAGCACTCTATCCAGGGTGACAGTTTGAGGCTCTGTCTCAAAAAAAAAAAAAAAAAAGAAAAAAAGAAAAAGAAAAACTATCTTGGTTGGGCGGCGCCTGTAACTCAGTGGGTAGAGCGCCGGCCCCACATACCAGGAGTGGCAGATGCGAACCTGGCCTTGGCCAAACTTTAACAACATCAACAAAATAGCCGGGCATTGTGGCAGGCGCCTGTAATCCCAGTTCCTAGGGAGGCCGAGGCAGGAGAATCGCCTAAGCCCAGGAATTGGAGGTTGCTGTGAGCTGTTACGTCACAGCACTCAACCCAGGGCAAAGTGAGACTCTGTCTCAAAAAACGGAAACAAAAACAAAATGTTTCTACTTGGCACGTAGTAAACACCAAGTAAGTGGGAAGCATTGTTTAAACACTCAGGGACTTGTGTTGAGAAGTCCCCTTTGCCTTGTTTAAAATATTCTTTTTATTTTTTTGAGACAGAGCCTCAAGCTGTCACCTGGGTAGAGTACTGTAGCATCACAGCTCACAGCAATCTCCGACTCCTTGGCTCAAGCCATTCTCCTGTCTCCGCTTCCCAAGTAGCTAGGACTACAGGCGCCTGCCACAACGCCTGGTTATTTTTTGGTTGCAGCCATCATTGTTTGGCAGGCCCGGGCTGGATTCAAACCCGAATCCCGCCAGCTCAGGTGTATGTAGCTGGCGCTTTAGCCGCTTGAGCCACAGGCACCGAGCCTGTTTATTTTATTTTTATTTTGATGAGGCACTCGGATTTGAACCGGGGACCTCTTGATGTGCAGGAGCCTGTTTAAAATATTCTTTTTTTTTTGTAGAGACAGAGTCTCACTTTATCACCCTTGGTGGACTGCTGTGGCATCACACAGCTCACAGCAATCTCCAACTCCTGAGCTTAAGCGATTCTCTTGCCTCAGCCTCTGAGTAGCTCGGACTACAGGCGCCCGCCACAACGCCCAGCTATTTTTTTGTTGTTGTTGCAGTTCGGCCAAGGTCGGGTTTGAACCCGCCACCCTCGGTATATAGGGCCGGCGCCTTACCGACTGAGCACAGGCGCCGCCCTGTTTAAAATATTCTTATCCAGGTAATTAAAAGACTTGTATAAAGCATGCTAAAATTAACTTGCACCAGAGCCTTGGAGTATTTGTTCAATGAGCTATGGATAAAGTTTTGGTTAAAAAATAAAATCTTGGGCAGCGCCTGTGGGTCAGTGAGTAGGGCGCCAGCCTCATATACCGAGGGTGGCGGGTTCAAACCTGGCCCTGGCGAACAGCAAAAAAAAAAAAAAGAAAAAGTCAGCCGTTGTAGCGGGTGCCTGCAGTCCCAGCTACTTGGGAGGCTGAGGCCAGAGACTCGCCTAAGCCCTGGAGTTGGAGGTTGCTGTGAGCTGCGTGACGTCAAGGCACTCTACCGAGGGCGATGAGGTTAGACTCTGTCTCTACAAAGAAAAAAAAAACCAAAAAATAGTCAGGCGTCGAAGCGGGTGCCTGCAGTCCCAGCTACTTGGAAGGCTGAGACCCAAGAATCGCCTAAGCCCAGGAGCTGGAAGTTGCTGTGAGCTGTGAAGTTATAGCGCTCTACCAAGGGCGACTAAGTGAGACTCTGTCTCTTTAAAAAAAAAAAAAAGTCCTGTTAGCTTCATTTTAATAAAGCGTTGCTCAAATCAGGAGTGGGGAACTTATCGCGAGATTCTGGAGTGCTGCGTGTCTTCATTGAGACCACTTCTCGCGTTGTTTGATCAAGCAGTAAAGAGAGGTGAAAGAAAGTAGAAGCATCGCGAGAGCCCAGCAAACTCTCGCGATATTCCTGGGATCGCCCCTCCCCCTCCCTCAAGTGCCGTTTCGGTTTAATCTAGTGTGTGACTGTGAGTCTGTGTGAGGGAGCGAGTGTGTGTGAGGTATTGAGGTGAGGCGGAGGCAAGAAAAGGGGCTCCCTCAGGAGCCAGGGACAAAGAAGGCGTGAGGCACCTAGGCCACGGGACCGGGGCGAGAGGAAGCCGCCCCGAGCTGGTCTGCCTGGTAGGGGAAGGGCCTGCGCAGTCCTCACAGGGCCGAAGTCGGCCCCACAGCCCCGGGCCGCCGGCTTCCTACTTCCTTGACCTCTCTGGCCCCTGGGCCTGAGGTTGGCTCGGCAGGAGGAGGAAGGGAAACAGACTTGAGCAGTTACCCGTTGTCTCGCAACTCTACTACTGAGGAACTCTAATTTCTTCTCTCGCTCCTTTAACCTCCCCCTCATGTAGGAGGGTGCGGAGGATACGGGAGGAAGGAGGAGCTTAGGCTGCCGTACCTTCTCTCCCCACCCCCTTCTAGGGTCGCTTTGGTGGGCGTGGAATTGGGGTTGGGGGGAGGGTGGGGGTTACTTTTTGGAGTGCTGGGGAACTTTTTCCCCTTCTTCAGGACAGGGGAAAGGGAATGCCCAATTCAGAGAGACATGGGGGCAAGAAGGACGGGAGTGGGGGAGCTTCTGGAACTTTGCAGCCGTCATCGGGAGGTGGCAGCGCCAACAGCAGAGAGCGTCACCGCCTGGTGTCGAAGCACAAGCGGCATAAGTCCAAGCACCCCAAAGACATGGGATTGGTGACCCCTGAAGCAGCATCCTTAGGTACAATTATCAAACCTTTGGTGGAGTATGATGATATCAGTTCTGATTCCGACACCTTCTCTGATGACATGGCCTTCAAATTAGACAGAAGGGAGAATGATGAACGTCGTGGAACTGATCGGAGCGACCGCCTGCACAAACATCGTCACCACCAGCACAGGCGTTCCCGGGACTTAGTAAAAACTAAACAGACCGAAAAAGAAAAAAACCAGGAAGTCTCCAGCAAGTTGGGATCGATAAAGGACCGGACATCAGGAAGTTCAAAGCGTTCAAATGAGGAGAATGATGATTATGGAAAGGCACAGATATCCAAAAACAGCAGCAAGGAATCGAGGTCATCCAAACTCCGTAAGGAGAAGACCCGCAAAGAACGTGAATTGAAGTCTGGGCACAAAGACCGGAATAAAAGTCATCGTAAAAGGGAAACACCCAAAAGTTACAAAACAGCGGACAGCCCAAAACGGAGGTCCAGGAGTCCCCACAGGAAGTGGTCTGACAGCTCCAAACAAGATGATAGCCCTTCAGGAGCTTCTTATGGCCAAGATTATGACCTTAGTCCCCCAAGATCTCATACCTCTAGCAATTATGATTCTTACAAGAAAAGTCCTGGAAGTACCTCAAGAAGGCAGTCAATCAGCCCACCTTACAAGGAGCCTTCGGCCTACCAGTCCAGCACCCGGTCACCCAGTCCATACAGCAGAAGACAGAGATCTGTGAGTCCTTATAGCAGGAGACGGTCATCCAGCTATGAACGAAGTGGTTCTTACAGTGGGAGATCACCTAGTCCCTATGGTCGAAGGCGGTCCAGTAGCCCTTTCATGAGCAAGAGGTCTCTGAGTCGAAGTCCACTCCCCAGGTGAGTTATTTGTCTAACAATCCTTAACTTCTGGTGGGTTGTGAAGAATTGGCAATTATTCCTGTTAACATTTTGTTGAAGCCCCCAGTGTTTATCATTGACTAGGATCCTTTGCTATTAGCTAGTCATTCAAGTAGATAAATCTAGTCTCCCTTAATCCAGAATTTGAGAAGTGAGGAGTTCATAGGCCTCGAACAGCTGAAGGTAGGTACTTCCAGTAGTGGAATCTTCAATTGTAAATTTCTGTGTGAGAAGAATCATAGGCTTAATGAGTGCCTGGAGTTTTTACTATTTCCCGGAACATGTCTAGCTACTTTTGTTACATTGACTTAAATTTTTCTTTTTTTTTGGCCAGGGCTGGGTTTGAACCCGTCACCTAATGTATATGGGGCCAGCGCCCTACTCCTTTGAGCCACAGGCGCTGCCCTGACTTAAATTTTCTAAAATCACCTTATTAGAGCTTTAGACTTTATTTCAATTTGCGTTGAAGTTATTTGCTTAGGTCATATTACCATTTGTGGTGTCCACTCAGCCTCTAAACTTGTAAGTTTATTTATTTCCTAACTGACAAGGTTTGCGGGGGTGTGGTGGGGGTAGGCGAGGGAAATAGTCTTATTCTGTCACTCTGGGTAGAGTGCTAGTGGGATCATAGCTCACAGCAACCTCAAACTCTTGGGCTTAGGCAGTCCTCTTGCCTCAGCCTCCAAGTAGCTGGGATTACAGGCACTTACCATAACACTGGGCTAGTTTTTCTCTTTTAAGTAGAGATGGGGGTCTCCCTGTTGTTCAGGCTGTTCACCCACTCCTGAACTCAAGGGATCCTCCTGTCTTTGCCTGCTGTAGTGCTAGGACTATAGGCATGAGCCACCACACCTGGCCTAACAGACAAGATTTTTTTTGCAGTCCAGCTGAGGCTGGGTTTGAACCTGCCACCTTCGGCATATGTGGCCGGCGCCCTAGACAAGGCTCGCTGAGCCACAAACGCCGCCCTAGACAAGGTTTTAATAAGTTACAGAAGATTTCTGTCTTGTTACTGATGTTTTAGTGGAAATTCAGCTGTAAGTTTACTTTCCTTTTGAAGCTATAGCCTAGCAGAAATTGGTCCCAAGGACATTTTGGGTTTCTTTACATCATCAGGGTTGATCTATCTTGTGATCACCGGCAATTTTTAAATTCTTTCTAAAAGAATGCAGTAATAGTACTTTCACCATGGCTCGGCGCCTGTGGCTCAATGGGCTAAGGCGCCAGCCACATACACCTGAGCTGGCGGGTTCGAATCCAGCCTGGGCCATTTTTTGGTTGCAGCCGTCATTTTTGTTTGGGCCTGGGCTGGATTCGAACCCACCAACTCAGGTGTATGTGGCTGGCGCCTTAGCCTGTTGAGCCACCATGGTATTTTTTTGTGAGAGACGCACTGTGGTTAGACATATCTATGAAAAACTTTTCTTGTTCCTAGGTGATAAGATGTACCCCTTGTGGACTCACCTCTGTCCACAAATGCCAAACATGAGCTTTAGTTAGAGTGAGTGAAAGCCTAATACTGCTTTGTGACCTTTGGCAAATAATTTAATTTCTCCATGCTGGAGTTGCTTCAGGTATAAACTAGGAATAATAAACTACCTACTTCTAGCATTGCTGTGACAATTAAATTACTAAACATGGAGTGCATAGCACAGTGCCGTATACATAGTACCCCGGTAAATTGTGAGGATAATGTTATTGAATACTAGTAGAGAAATTATGCTGCTCATTTGAAAAATTCCATGCATGTCTTTTGTTTTAGGGTAAATTCTGATGACGTAGTTATAATTATTCTTAAACAAGTATTAATTCATGAAGCTGCAGAGTTACTAGCTGTCAAGAGTTTAAGTTCTTAGCATTCCACCCTCATTTTATTTTTTAATTTAATTTATTTATTTATTTTATTTTTTGAGACAGAGTCTCACTCTGTTGCCCAGGGTGGAGTGCCAATGGCGTAATAGATCATAGCAACCTCAAACTCTTGGCCTCAAGATCTCCTCTTGCCTCAGCCTACCAAGTAGCCACACTATAGGTGCCCACCACAACTCCAGGCTAGTTTTTCCATTTTTAGTAGAGATGGGATCTCACTCTTGCTCACTCTTGAACTCCTGAGTTCAGGCAGTCCACCTGCCTTGGCTTCCCATAGTGCTAAGATTACAGGCCTTCAGTTTTATTTTTTGAGACAGTCTCACTCTATTGCCCCAAGTCAGCATAGCTTAGACCAACCTCAAACTTTTGGGTTTAGGCAATCCTTCTACCTCAGCTTCCCCAGGAGCTGGTACCAGAGGTACCCTCCACAATGCCTGGCTCATTTTTCCTTTTTTTAGTAGATAATGGGGTTCTGGCTCTTATTCAGACTGGTCTTGTACTCTGAGCTCAAGCAATCCACCCACTTTGGACTCCCACAGTGCTAGGATTACAGGCCTTTTCTTTTTTTAATTTTTTAAGACTGTCTCACTCTATTGCGCCAGGCTAGAGTCTTATGGCATAATTGTAGCTCACGGTGATCCCCCTTGCCTTAGCCTCTGGAGTAGCTGGGACTATAAGCAAGTACCACCATGCCTGGCTAATTTTTCTATTTTTAGTAGCTCAGCTCTTCTCCTGAGCTCAAGGGATTCTCCCTCCTCGGCTTCCCAGAGCACTAGGATTGCAAGCGTGACCTATCACATGTGGCCAATATTTCTTTTCTTTTCTTTCTTTTTTTTGAGGGGACAGAGTCTCATTTTGTCACCCTCAGTAGAGTGCTGTGGTGTCATCAAACTCTGGGGCTCAAGGTATTCTCTTGCCGCAGCCTCCTGAGTAGCTAGGACTGCAAGCACCTGCCACAACATCCAGCTAATTTTTTTTGTTTGTTCGCTTTTTTTTTTTTTTTTTTTAACAGACTTGAGCCTGGTTCGAACCCACCAGGCCTGGAGCATGTGCCGGTGCCCTAACTATTGAGCTATAGCCATCCCAACGCCTAGCCCAGCTATTTTTATAGACGAGATCTCACTCTAGCTCAGGCTGGTCTTGAACCAGTGAGCTCAGGCAATCCACCCACCTTAGCCTCCCAGAGTGCTGGGATTATAGGCGTGAGCCACCTCTCCTGGCCTAATATTTCTTTTCTCTCTTTTTTTTTTTTAAAGAGACAGAGTCTCACTTTGTCGCCCTCAGTAGAGTGCTGTGGTGTCACAGTTCTCAGCAAACTCCATCTCTTGGGCTTAGGTGATTCTCTTGCCTCAGCCTCCTGAGTAGCTGGGACTATAGAACCTGCCACAATGCCTGGCTATTTTTTGGTTATAGTTGTCATTGTTGTTTGGTGGACCCGGGCTGGATTCGAACCCGCCAGCTCCTGTGTATGTGTTTGGCGCCTTAGCCGCTTAAGTTACAAGCACTGAATATTTCTGTTCTTGAGAGAGTAGTTTCCCTTAAGGTTATTCTAAAAATGTTTACTATTGTGGGGTGTTGGAATATTGAAGTACAGTGAGGCTAAAAGTTTCAGTAAGAAACTGCTTCTATACTTTAATTCTTGTCTGATTCTTAGAAAAAACAGCATATCTCAAGTTTCAAGTGAATAGAAAAAGTTACACATTTAACTGATACTAGTCAGTACTGTTTAAAAAATAAATCTAGAAAGAATTAGAGATGCAATATGGATGCAAATGTAAAATTACATAATATGCCTAGAGACATACGCACTTTTTTTTTTTTTGTAGAGGCAGAGTCTTACTTTATCCCCCTTGGTAGAGTGCCCTGGCGTCACACAGCTCACAGCAACCTCGAATTCCTGGGCTTAGGCGAGTCTCTTACCTCAGCCTCCTGAGTAGCTGGGACTACAGGCACCTGCCACAATGCCTGGCTACATATGCACATTTTTACACAGCTTATCAAGCGCATTTTATATTTGAATGTTTGTATTACACGTTTTCCCCATTGATTGAAATTCTAGTTAGTAAGTATAAAAATTCTGTAGAGCCAAAGTAGAGGAGCATACAGATACCTTCTAGAGTAATCTTGGTATTTTTTTCTTTGAAGATGGTCAGAATGAAACAACATCATATTAAAAGACTGAAAATGCTTTGACTGAAATGCAGTGTCTTTGTTTTTTTTTTTTTTTGTAGAGACAGAGTCTCACTTTATCCCCTTCAGGAGAGTGCAATGGTGTCACATAGTTCACAGCAACCTCCAACTCCTGGGCTTAGGCGAGTCTCTTGCCCCAGCCTCCCGAGTAGCTGGGACTACAGGCACCCACCACAACGCCCGGCTATTTTTTTGTTGCATTTTGGCCAGTGCCAGATTTGAACCTTCCGCCCTTGGTATGTGGGGCTGGTGCCCTACTCATTGAGCCACAGGCGCCGCCCAGAAATGCAGTGTGTTTGTGTCTACCAAAATAGCAGTGACTAATAATAGTGATTTTATTTCAAATGAATGGAATCTAACTTAATTCAAGTAGGAAAATAAGGTTGAATTTTTTTTTTTTTTTTTGGAGACAGAGTCTCACTTTGTCCCCCTTGGTAGAGTGCAGTGGTATCATAGCTCACAGCATCCCCTCAACTCTTGGGCTTAAGCGATTCTCTTGTCTCAGCCTAAGACTACAGGTGCCCACCATAATGCCCATCTATTTTTTTTGTTGTAGTTGTCATTGTTGTTCGGCAGGCCTGCTCTGGGTTTGAACCCGCCAGCCTCGGTGTATGTGACCGGCGCCATTGCCGTAATTTTATTTTATTTACTTTTTTTTTTTTTCTGAGGCAGAACCTCAAGTTGTCACCCTGGGTAGAGTGCCGTGGATCACAGCTCACTGTAGCCTCCAACACCTAGGCTCAAGTGATTCTCCTGCCACAGCCTCCCAAGTAGCTGGGATTACAGGAGCCTGCCACAACACCGCCTATTTTTTGGTTGCAGCTATCGTTGTTTGGCGGGTCTAGGCTGGATCCGAACCTGCCAGCTCAGGTGTATATGGGTGGCACCTTAGCTGCTTGAGCCACAGGTGCTGAGCCCTATAATTTTATTTTTTATTTTATTTTATTTTTTTTGAGACAGAGCCTCTAGCTGTCACCCTGGATAGAGTGCCGTGACATCACAGCTCACAGCAACCTCCAATTCCTGGGCTCAAGCGAGTCTCCTGCCTCCACCTCCCAAAGTAGCTGGGACTACAGGCGCCCGCCACAACGCCCGGCCATTTTTTGGTTACAGCCGTCATCTTGTTTGGCGAGCCTGGGCTGGATTCGAACCCACCATCTCAGGTGTACGTGGCTGGTGCCTTAGCCCGTTGAGCCACAGGCGCCGAGCCCCTTTTGCTTATTTTTTAATAATTTTATATTTTAACTAACTTACTGGAGCAACCATTCAAAAAGCAGTATTGTTAAAATCAAAGCTATCAGCCCCAGCAGGTGGATTGCTTGAGTTCAGGCTCAAAACAGCCTGAGCCATAGTAAGACCCTGTCTCTAAAACTAGCTGGGCATTGTGGGTGCCTGAAGTCCCAGCTAGTTGGCAGGCTGAGGCAAGAAGATCCCTTGAGACCAAGAGTTTGAAGTTGCTAAGCTATGATACTAGGGCACTCTATTGAGGGTTATATAAATTGGATCTGCTACACTTTACATGCTGTTTGTTTAGAAACATTTTGATTCATGTCATTCTTACTAATGGTCAGAGATAAAGGGAGATGATAATGATCTAGAGTGAGAACAACTTGTTTTACACCACTGGGCAAATTGTGTTTTGTCCAGTCCAAATTTTAGTGTTTTTTTTTATCTTCACATTGAAACCTGAACAGATTAATCTTTAGTGAAAAGTAAAGAAAGTAAGAGTTGGTTTTCAATTTAGAATAATCTGCCCTATAGATTCCTAGATTTTGTTTCCCGATCCTTCCTTAGGAGCAAAACTAACCAAACATGCAACCTTGCTTTGAATTGTTAAAAAAGTTGGAAATCATTTTATTTTATGTTAACAGTACCAGGAGAAATCTTGTTTTTGAGAATTCTTGTTTTTGAGAAGTTTATTTTGGTGAAACATTTTTCCACTTTACCCAATTTGTAAATTCTAACTAATATGTAATTCTAACTAATTATTTTATTTATTTATTTTTGAGACACGGTTATACTTTGTTCCCCTCAGTAGAGTGCCATGGCATTACAGCAACCTCAACCTCTTGGGTTCAAGTGATCCTCTTGCCTTAGCCTCTTCAGTACCCGAGACTACAGACACCAGCCACATATCCTGGCTATTTTTTCTATTTTTAGTGGTGATGGGGTCTTGCTCTCACTCATACTGCTCTTGAACTGAGCTCAGGCAATCCACTGGCCTTGGTTTCGTACAGTGCTAGTATTAAATGAGTGCACCACTGTGCCCAGCCTAGTGCTTGCTTTAATTAAATTATTAATTTTAATTTTTTTTTTTGCAGTTTTTGGCTGGGGCCAGGTTTGAACCTGCCACCTCCAGTATATGGGGCTGGCGCCCTACTCCTTGAGCTACAGGCGCCGCCCTTAATTTTTATGTTTTATGAGACGGATTCTCACCTTGTCACCTTCTATAGAGTGCTATGACGTCACAGCTCATAGCAACCTCAAACTCTTGGGCTTAATCGATGCTCTTGCCTCAGCCTCCCAAGTAGCTGAGACTACAGGCTCCTGCCACAAGGCCTGGCTATTTTTAGAAATGAGGTCTCGTTTTTGGCTCAGGCTGGTCTTGAACCTGTGAGCTCAGGCAATCTGCCCGCCTCCATCTGTACTAGGATTACAGGCGTGAGCCATCATGCTCAGCCCGCGTGCTTTATTTTAAACTAAGAGTAAAAGGAACAACATACTTTCCTGGAATCTTCTAATTAAATAGCTTTCTAATTTAAAAACTTATGTTTTGTTGAAGCAGGCTAGTTTGTCTTTTTTTTTCTTTGCAGTTTTTGGCTGGGCTGGGTTTGAACCTGCCGCCTCTGGTATATGGGGCCTGAGATCTACTCCTTTGAGCCACCCTAAGACTAGTTAGTTTTAACTTCTTGACTGATGTAATTTGCCTTTACCATAGACTATAGCTTTATCTTGTTTTCACTTTATACAAGATTAAAGCCAAAATTCTGATAGTCATCATTGTGTCTAAGGCCATTTCTTTCCCAACATGGGAAAAAGAAAAACTCATCTGTCTTCTTTGATTTGAATAAGTAATGGATAATTTTTAGTGCTCTATGATTCAGATATGTTTTTATAAAGGATTTAGTTCTTTTTAAACTCTCTCTTTTTTTTTTAAAGAGACAGAGTCTTTTATTTTGTCACCCTCAGTACAGTGCTTCGAAATCACAGCTCACAGCAACCTCCAGCTCTTGGGCTTAGGCAATTCTGTTGCCTCAGCCTCCTGAGTAGTTGGGACTGCAGGCGCCCGCGACAACGCCTGACTATTTTTTTGTTGCAGTTTGGCCAGGGCTGGATTTGAACCTACTCTTGGTATATGGGGCCTGTGCCCTACTCACTGAGCCACAGGTACCACCCACTAATTTCTTTTTTCTTTTCTTTTTTTTTTTTGAGTCAGAGCCTCAAGCTGTCCCACTGGATAGAGTGTTGTGGCATCACAACTCACAGCAACCTCTAATTCCTGGGCTCGAGTTAGTCTTGCCTCCACCTCCCAAGTAGCTGGGACTATAGGCGCCCGCCACAATGCCCGGCCATTTTTTTGGTTGCAGCCATCGTCGTCGTTTGGTGGGCCTGGGCTGGATTTGAACCTGCCAGCTGAGGTGTACGTGGCTGGTGCCTTAGCCCGTTGAGCCACAGGCGCTGAGCTATTAATCTCTTTTTTTAATTAACCTTATTTTTTAGAAAATTTTTAATTAATTAATTTATTTTCTGAGACAGAGCCTCAAGCTATTATCGTGGGTAGAGTCCCATGGCATCACAGCTCATAGCAACCTCCAACTGCTGAGCTCAAGCAATTCTCCTGCTTCCGCCTCCCAAGTAGCTGGGACTACAGGCGCCTGCCACAACGCCTGGCTATTTTTTGGTTGCAGAATTCATTGTTGTTTGGCGGGCCCGGGCTGGATTTGAACCCGCCACCTCCCGCCAGCTTGGATGTATATGGGTGGTGCCTTAGCTGCTTGAGCCACAGGTGCCGAGCCTTTATTTTATTTATTTATTTGTTTGTTTGTTTGTTTTTGAGACAGAGCCTCAAGCTGTCGCCCTGGGTAGAGTGCTGTGGCATCACCCCTCATAGCATCCTCCAACTCCTGGTGTTTTTTTTTTTTTCCTTTTTTTTTTTTTTTTGAGATAGTCTCAAGCTGTTACTCTGGGTAGAGTGCCATGTCGTTACAGCTCACAACAGCCTCCACCTCTTGGGCTTAAGCGATTCTCTTGTTTTAGCCTCCCAAGTAGTTGGGACTACAGGCGCTCGCCACAACCGGCTATTTTTTGGTTGTCGTTGTCATTGTTGTTTGACAGGCGCAGGCTGGATTTGAACCTGTCGACTCTGGCATACGTGGCTTGTGCCTTGGTTGCTTGAGCTAGAGGCGCCGAGCCTGAAAAATTTCAGATTTAGAGAAAAATTATGAACATAGTACAAAGCGTTCTTGTGTATCCCAATTCCCCTATAGTTAACTTCTTACATTGGTGTGGTACATTTGTTACAATTAATAAAGGAATACACACACACACATATGTATTTTTTAGGGACAGAGTCTCACTTTGTCACTTTTCGGTAGGGTGCTGTGCCATCACAGCTCACAGCAATCTCCATCTCTTAGGCTTAGGCAATTCTCTTGCCTCAGCCTCCCAAGTAGCTAGGACCACAGGCGCCCACCAGAACGCTGGATATTTTTTGTACTGCAATTTGGCCAGGTCTGGGTTTGAACCCGCCACATGGGGCCGGTGCCCTACTCACTGAGCCACAGGCGCCACCCTAATAAACCAATATTGGTAAATATTAACTGAAGTCCATATTTTATTTAGATTTACTTGATCTTTACTGAATGTCTATATTCTATTACAGGAACTTATCCATGATATGGTATTACATTTAGTCTGCTTGAGCTCTTATTGGTTTGACTGGTTTTTGTTGGTAAAAGACTCTTGTTTTTGATGGTACCTAATAAGATTGATAAATTAGTCTGGGCCTGATGGCTCATGCTAGCACTCTGGGAAGACCAAGGCGGGTGAATTGCTTAAGTTCAGAAGTTCCAGACCAGCCTGAGCAAGAGCCAGACCCTGTGTCTAAAAACAAACAAAAAAAATAGCTAGGCGTTGTGGAGGTCTGTAGTCCTATATACTTGGGAGAGTGAGGCAAGAGGATTACTTGTGCCTAAGAGTTTGAGGTTGCTGTGAGCTATGATGCCACTGCACTTTACCCAGAGTGGCAGAGTGAGACTCTGAAAAACAAAAAAAATTACTCATCCATTTTAAAGATATAGTTCTCTGTAGTTTGTTTTACTCATCTATTTTCCTCCATATGTTACTATAGTCTGTCCATTTTAAACTTCCCTGTTTCTTTTTTCAGTAGGAAATCCATGAAGTCTAGAAGTAGAAGTCCTGCGTATTCAAGACACTCATCTTCTCATAGTAAAAAAAAGAGGTCTGGGTCGCGCAGTCGTCATTCCAGTATCTCACCAGTTAGGCTTCCATTAAATTCCAGCCTGGGAGCTGAACTCAGTAGGAAAAAGAAGGAAAGAGCAGCTGCTGCTGCTGCAGCAAAAATGGATGGAAAAGAATCCAAAGGTTCACCTATACTTTTGCCTAAAAAAGAGAACAGTTTGGTAGAGGCTAAAGATTCAAGTGTGGAGTCTAAGAAGTTACCCAGAAGTATAAAATTGGAAAAATCTGCCCCAGATACTGAACTGGTGAATCTAACACATCTAAACACAGAGGTCAAAAATTCCTTAGATACAGGGAAAGTAAAGTTGGATGAGAACTCTGATAAGCATCCTGTTCTAAAAGATTTGAAAGCACAGGGAACAAGAGACTCTAAACCTATAGCACTGAAAGAGAAGATTGTTACTCCAAAGGAGACAGAGACATCGGAAAAGGAGACCCTGCCACCTATCCCCACAGTTGCTACTCCTCCACCCCCTT
This sequence comes from Arctocebus calabarensis, assembly GCA_963573935.1. Lineage (NCBI taxonomy): Eukaryota > Metazoa > Chordata > Mammalia > Primates > Lorisidae > Arctocebus > Arctocebus calabarensis. The sequence continues at coordinate 9,799 of CAUYON010097365.1, read as the reverse complement.
TGCCAACTACTACCCCTCCACCTCAGACACCCCCTTTGCCACCTTTGCCTCCACTACCAGCTGTTTCACAGCAGCCACCTCTGCCTCCTCCCCAAGTAGCATTTAGTCAGGTTCCTGCTTCCAGTACTTCAACTTTGCCCCCTTCTACTCACCCAAGGACATCTGCTTTATCCTCTCAGGCAAATTCTCAACCCCCTGTACAGGTTTCTGTGAAGACTCAAGTATCTATAACAGCTGCTATTCCACACCTGAAAACTTCAACATTGCCGCCTCTGCCCCTCCCTCCCTTATTACCTGGAGATGATGACATGGATAGGTAAGTTCCATAGTTTACTGAAGAAAAACTAAACGCATTTGATATAAATGTAATATATTTTCTGTTTTGAAATTTGTCAAAATTACCCCTAAGGCTTTTATGAATAGGAAATACCTTTGATGTTTGGTTTTCAGTGGGGAAAGAGAATTAGAATTTGAGGCCTAGTTAACCCATTTCTCATAACTTTATGTATACCAATAAAGGTAATTTTGATTCCAATTTGAAAATAATCAAGAGTTACCCCCCATTTTATGTAGAAAATTTTAATATCAACAGAAAAATTAAAGGTGTAATAAAATTAACACCTTTATTGGTGTTAACAATTACCTTTTGCCACATTTGCTTTAATTGTGGATATTACAATGCTTCTAAATACTTAGGTATGTCTTGGGGGCAGCACCTGTGGCTCAGTGAGTAGGGCGCCGACCCATATACTGAGGTTGGGTCCAAACCCAGCCCTGACCGAACTGCAACAAAAGAATAGCCGGGCGTTGTGGTGGGTGCCTGTAGTCTCAGCTACTCCAGAGGCTGAGGCAACAGAATCACCTAAGCCTGGAGACTGGAGGTTGCTGTGAGCTGTGTGATGCCACAGACTCTACCGAGGGCCAAAGGTGAGACTCTGTCCCTATAAAAAAAAAATAATAATAAGTACATCTTTCTTTTATTTTTGTTTTTAATTTTTTTTTTTTTTTTGGTAGAGACACTGTCTCAGTTTATCGCCCTCGGTAGAGTGCCGTGGTGTCACATAGCTCACAGCAACCTCCCATTCCTGGGCTTAGGCGATTCTCTTGCCTCAGCCTCCCTAGTAGCTGAGACTACAGGCACACGCCATAATGCCTGGCTATTTTTGTTGCAGTTTGACCTGGGCCCAATTCAAACCCGCCACCGTCGGTATATGGGGCCAGCGCCCTACCCACTGAACCAGAGGTGCCGCCCAAGTATGTCTGTCTTTTTTTTTTTTTTTTTTTTGTAGAGACAGAGTCTCACTTTATCCCCCTTGGTGGAGTGCCGTGGTGTCACACAGCTCACAGCAACCTCCAACTCCTGGGCTCAGGCGATTCTCTTGCCTCAGCCTCCTGACTAGCTGGACTACAGGTACCTGCCACAACGCCCAGCTATTTTTCTGTTTTGCAGTTCAGCCGAGGCTGGGTTTGAACCCACCACCTACAGTACATGGGGCTGGCACCCTACTCGATGAGCCCCAGGTGCCGGCCCCCCCCCTTTTTTTTTTTTTGAGACAGATCCTCAAGCTGTCACCCTGAGTAGAGTGCTCTGGCATCACAGCTCTCAGCAACCTCCAACTAACTCCTGGGCTCAAGTGAGTCTCCTGTCTCTGCCTCCCAAGTAGCTGGGACTACAGGCGTCCGCCACAATGCCTGGCTGTTTCCTGGTTGCAGCCATCATAGTTGTTTAGCGAGCCCAGGCTGGATTCAAACCTGCCAGCTCAGGTGTATGTGGCTGGCGCCTTAGCTGCTTGAGCCACAGGTGCCCAGCCAAGTATGTCTGTCTGTCTTTTTTTTCAAGCATGTCTTTCTTTCTTTTTGTAGATATAAAGTTTCACTTTATTATGCTCCGTAGAGTGCCATGGCGTCACACAGCTCACAGCAACCTCCAACCCATGGGCTTAGGACCTCAGCCTCCCGAGTAGCTGGGACTACAGGTGCCCGCCACAACATCGGGCTATTTTTCTGTTTTGTAGTTCTGCCGAGGCCGGGTTTGAACCCGCCACCTTTGGTATATGGGGCCGGCGCCCTACTCACTGAGCCACAGGCGCTGCCCAAGCATGTCTTTCTTTTTTTTTTTTTTGAGACAGAGCCTCAGCTGTCGCCCTGGGTAGAGTGTCATGGCATTACAGCTCACAGCAACCTCCAATTCCTGGGCTCAAGTGAGTCTCCTGCCTCCGCCTCCCAAGTAGCTGGGACTACAGGCGCCCGCCACAATGCCCGGCTATTTTTGTTTGGGTTGCAGCCATCATTGTTGGTTGGCGGGCCCAGGCTGGATTCTAACCTGCCAGCTCAGGTGTATGTGGCTGGCGCCTTAGCCTGCTGAGCCACAGGCGCCGAGCCAGCATGTCTTTCTTAATAGTAATCTTTTCCATGTAATTAGTGTCTGCATCACACTGGAAAATGTCGCATTGATTTAATGAAACACTATCAATAATCATATTTAATTAAATATCCTTAGGGGTCCAAATGAGTCCAATGTTATATATAGCTCAATTGTTTTTTTCTTTTAATCCAGTGTCAAAACTAGATTTATTTTGATAAAGGTTGCTTTAAAAAAATTAATTATCCTATAAGAAGTAAACGCACAATATGTAGAATCTTTGCTAATTAGAGTATTATTCACAGTGAGATGATGGGAAGGCCTTTAATTTTAATGAGTTTTCTGAGTATTAAGAACTGAAATGATTATGAAGCATGAATCTTATTTTATGGAAGGCATTAAGAAGAATATTTAGGCTCGGCGCCTGTGGCTCAGCGGGCTAAGGCTCCAGCCACATACCCTTGAGCTGGCAAGTTCGAATCCAGCCCGGACCACCAAACAACAATGACGGCTGTAACCAAAAAAAAAAAAAAAAAAACTGGCCAGGCCTTGTGGCGGGCGCCTGCAGTCCCAGCTACTTGGGAGGCGGAGGCAAGAGACTCTCTTGAGCCCAGGAATTGGAGGTTGCTGTGAGCTGGTGATGCCACTGCACTCTATCCAGGGTGATAGCTTGAGGCTCTATCTCAAAATAAAAAACAAAAAGAAGAATATTTAATTCTTGGGAGCACTACCTGGGCAAGTATCACCAAATAGACATGTTTTAGCAGTGAAATATGCTATGGCACTCTTGTATTACTGTTTTTTCCTACTGAGATCCTGCACCTTCTCTCTTCTCTAGGATGTGGTTTGCTTTTATTATAACAGACTTTTCATTGTAAGCACAAAAATAAATGCCACTGGTCTTGGATCCCAGCCCAGTCCCCAACCCTCTAATACTTTTAGGTGTATCAGTAATTTGAATGATAATACATTTTAGCTCTTGAGGTCTGTATTCTTTGCTTTTTTTGTGTGTGTGTGTGAGACAGAGCCTCAAGCTATTGCCCTGGGTAGAGTGCTGTGGCATTATAGCTCACGTCAACTCCAACTCCTGGGCTTAAGTGATTGTCTTGCCTCAGCCTCCCAAGTAGCTGGGACTACAGGTACCCGCCACAATGCTCGGCTTTATTTTGGTTGCAGTTGTCAATTGTCATTTGGCAGGCCCGGGCTGGATTAGAACCTGCCAGCTCTGGGATATGTGGCTGGCGCCTTAGCCACTTGAACTACAGGCACTGAGTCCCTTTTTGCCTTTTAAGAAGGTACAAGTGAAAAAAAAAAAAAAAAGACTATCTTTTTTTTTTTGTAGAGACAGAGTCTCACTTTATCCCCCTGGGTAGAGTGCCGTGGCGTCACACAGCTCACAGCAACCTTCAGCTCTTGAGCTTAAGCGATTCTCTTGCCTCAGCCTCCCTAGTAGCTGGGACTACAGGCACCCACCACAGCACCCGGCTATTTTTTTTGTTTGTTTTGTTTTGTTTTGTAGTTTGGCTGAGGCCGGGCTTGAATCCACCACCTTCGGTATATGGGACCGGCGCCCTACTTGCTGAGCCACAGGAACCGCCCCAAAAAAGACTATCTTTAATAATGGCTTCATTACTATTCACAGTAGTAGATCCAATTTTAAAGAATAATTCCACATACTCTTTCTTTCTTTTTTTGTAGAGACAGAGTCTCACTTTATCGCCCTTAGTAGAGTGCCATGGTGTCACACAGCTCATAGGAACCTCCAACTCCTGGGTTTATGCGATTCTCTTGCCTCAGCCTCCCAAGTAGCTGGGACTACAGGCACCCACCACAACGCCCGGCTGTTTTTCTGTTTTGCAGTTCAGCCGAGGCCAAGTATGTACCCGCCACCTTCAGTATATGGGTCCGGCACCCTACTAGATGAGCCACAGGCGCCACCCCCACATACTCTTTCTAATATAGGTATTTATGAATTCTTTCACATTCTGAGAACTACAAATGAAAAGAATAGAACCTGAAATTTATGTAGAAAAATTTGTTTGAGGTATGCAGTGTACTTCATATACTTCATGTAGATGAGATTATTGTTTTTTTTTTTTTTCATGGAGACAGAGTCTTACTTTATCACTCTTGGTAGAGTGCCATAGTGTCACACAGCTCTCAGCAACTTCCAACTTGTGGGCATAGACGATTCTCTTGCCTCAGCCTCCTGAGTAGCTGGAACTACAAGTGCCCACCGTAACACCTGGCTATTTTTTTTGTTGCAGTTTGGCCGGAGGTGAGTTTGAACTTGGCACCCTCAGCATATGGGGCCAGCACCCTACCCACTGAGCCACAAGCTCTGCCAAGATCTTTTTTTTTTTTTGGAGACAGAGCCTCAAGCTGTCGCCCTGAGTAGAGTGTCATGGCATTACAGCTCACAGCAACCTCCAATTCCTAGGCTCAATGAGTCTCCTGCCTCTGCCTCCCAAGTAGCTGGGACTACAGGCGCCCGCCACAATGCCCGACTATTTTTGTTTGGGTTGCAGCCGTCATTGTTGGTTGGCGGGCCCAGGCTGGATTCAAACCTGCCAGCTCAGGTTTACATGGCTGGCGCCTTAGCCCGCTGAGCTACGCACGGAGCCAGATCTATTTTTTTTTTTATAGGTTTTATTGGAAAAGAAAATAGTTGAGCTGTATCCAAAGGGACCCTAGCCAATTATATATCCACAGAAACTTTATTTCAATTAGTTTACATCATGACGAGAATATCAGTGTGGCCTGAGAATCTCAGTTTTTAAATGTTTACTTAGCTAACCAAGTCTGCACATAACCCTTGAACTTCTCAGATGTCAGGGTAGCATGCAGATTTCCAGAGGTAGAATGATTTTTATAGAAGCAACAGAGATTTCTATCTTTCACATGGAGGAAGAATGGTAAGATAAGACCATTTGGTGTTTACTGGAGTACGTATGGCTATCTTAAGAAGTGTGTATGTGGGTGGTGGGTTTGAACCCTGCCCAGGTCTCCTGAGCAACAGTGACTACTGCAACCAAAAAATAGCTGGGCGTTGTGGCAGGCGCCTGTAGTCCCATCTACTTGGGAGGCTGAGGTGAGAGAATCGCTTAAGCCCAAGAGTTTGAGGTTGCTGTGAGCTGTGATGCTACAGCACTCTACTGAGGGCGATATAGTGAGACTCTTGTCTCCAAAAACAAAAAAGAAGTGTGTATATGAGAGTATGTTTGGGGAAGGCAATGTCTCATGCTTGTATCCCAGTGCTTTGGAAGGCCCAAAGGTAGGAAGATTGACTAAGGCCAGAAGTTTGAGACCAACCTGAGAAACATAGCTTGAGACTCCATCTCTACAAAAGTAAGAAAAACTAGCTCAGTATGATAGTATACTCCTGTAGTCCCAGCTCCTGAGGAAGTTAAGGTAGGAGGATCTCTTAAGGATAGGAATTCGAGGGCGGCTCCCATAGCTCAGTGGGTAGGGTACTGTCCACATACACCTAGGTGCTGTTTGCATGGCACTCTACCCAGGACGACAGCTTGAGATTCTGTCTCAAAAAAAAAAAAAAAAAGGATAGGAATTCGAAGTTAGGGGGAGCTGTAATTGGGCCACTGCATTCTAGGAGGCTGGGTGAGAGAGTGAGACCTTGTCTCTAAAAACAAAACAAAGTGAGAGAATAAGCAAAACTAATTTTGTTCTATACATACTATTTAAACATTTATGTGTAGTTATTATCAGTAATGTTTTTTTTTTTTTTTAAGTCTCAGTATTTTGCCCTTAGTAGCGTGTTACAGTTCATAGCAATCTCAAACTCTTGGGTTTAAGCAATGCTCTCGCCTCTAACTCATGGGCATAGGCGATTCTCTTGCCTCAGCCTCCTGAGTAGCTGGAACTAACTACAAGTGCCCACCATAACACCCGGCGCCTGGGACTACAGGTGCCTGCCACAATGCCTGGCTATTTTTGTGTTGCAGTTGTCGTCGTTGTTTAGCTGGCCAGGGCAGGCTCGAACCCCCCAGCCTCGGTACATGTAGCTGGTGCCATAACCACTGTGCTATGGAAACCAAGTCTAGGCTCAACCGAGTCTCCTGCCTCCGCCTCCCAAGTAGCTGGGACTACAGGCGCCCGACACAACACCCGGCCATTTTTTGGTTGTAGCCATCATTGCTGTTTGGTGGGCCCGGGCTGGATTCGAACCCGCCAGCTCAGGTGTACGTGGCTGGCGCCTTAGCCCATTGAGCCACAGGCACCGAGCCTGATTTTACTTTTTCATCTTAAATTCAAGATGTGTTTTTTTGTTTGTTTGTAGAGACAGAGTCTCACTTTATCATCCTTGGTAGAGTGCCGTGGCGTCACACAGCTCACAGCAACCTCCAACTCCTGAGCTTAGGTGATTCCCTTGCCTCAGCCTCCTGAGTAGCTGGAACTACAGGCACCCGCCACAATGCCTGGCTATTTTTTTGTTTTTGCAGTTCAGCTGAGGCCGGGTTTGAACCTGCCACCTTCGGTATATGGGTCCGGCGCCCTACTCAATGAGCCACAGGCACTGCCTTTTTTGTTTGTTTTTTGAGTCAGGGTCTCCCTTTGTTGCCCAGGCTAGACTGTAGTGGCACAATTATAGAACTCACTGCAACCTCAAACTGTAGGCTTTAGTGATCTTTCTTCCTGCCTCACCCTCCCAAATAGCTGGGACTATAGTTGTGCACGATCATGCCTGGCTAATTTTCTTTTAAATTTTTTCATAAAGACGGAGTTTCATTATTGCCATTATTGAATTCTTGAGCTCAAGCAATCCTCCCCTCTCAGTCTCCCAAAGTGCTAGGATTATAGGTATCAGCCATCCCAGCTGCCCAGTTGAAATGTTTTAAACAATCTTCTTCAAGTGGAAGGAGATAATCATATTTAAAGTTTTTTATGTTGCCAAAACTTAAAAATTATCTATTAGAAATTAAATTAAAAAATAGTTAATATATAAATTGCATATTAGTTTTAAAAAATTAACAAGACTATCCAAGGTATTTACATTGTACTTAAAGATTAAATACTTTCGGGCAGCTCCTGTGGCTCAGCGAGTAGGGCGCCAGCCCCATATACCGAAGGTGGCGGTTTCAAGCCCAGCCTCTGCCGAACTGCAAAACAAAAAAATAGCCGGGCGCTGAGGCGGGCACCTGTAGTCCCAGCTACTCGGGAGACTGAGGCAAGAGAATCGCTTAAGCCCAAGAGCTGGAGGTTGCTGTGAGCAGTGTGACGCCACGGCACTCTACCCGGGGCGATAAAGTGAGGCTCTGTCTCTACAAAAAAAAAAGTCAAGGGTCTGGTTCATGACTAAGGTGTGGACACAGGGGGCCAGCCTGGTAGAGCATGCCCACCACCCATGGGCATTCTGTTCCGTTCCAGCTGTGGGTTGTGTTACACAAATGTGTATAAGCTGGAGTTACGTGCCCAATACAGGTTCCTTGCTCTGAAACCGACTGGAAGGTAATTAGAGGGTGGCCATGTTGACAGTAACTTGCCTCAGTAGCGATTGTGAAATTATCCTGCAGGGCAATGCCCTCATAGTAAGGGGGCTTCACATCCAGGCATAACCAACAGGACTTGGTGAGGTCCAGTTGGGAAGTGTTTAACACCTGGTAAGTTTTAGTAAGGAGATTCCAGATGGGGTTGAGATCAGGGCTGTTCTCACCTGGGCCTGTGGTGGTGTTCGGAGGCAGTTGAGGGGTTCCCGGCAGGAGAGGTCTGTTTTGGGTCTGAGGTGGTATTAGGATTGGGTTAGGTCCAACTACTGCGGGAGGGCTGATGGCTGTATATAGTACCTTGAGAGTGAAGAGCCGTCCCTTGTCCCAGTATCCTATCCTGGGGGTCCTGTCATACAATCGGATGCCCCAGGTTTTCCCAGCCTCCCATCCGTGGGCTATGCGACCCGCAGAGGTAAAGGTTATGCTCACTAGGTCGCACCGGGGGTTATCCTGATCCTAGTTGAGGTCCTGTGGCAACCAGAGTTTACTTTTCTTTTTACTTCTATGAAGTCTCTCCATCTAGGGGCCACCCACCAGATCTGGCCAGTTGAGATGCAGCTCCATGATTCGAAGAAATAGGCCCTCTCTCCCCCACACTTGTCTACCTTGTGACCTGGACACACATAATAGCTCTTTTCCCATCCATTTGTGTCTATGTGGTCATCTATGTCTACTAAAAGTTCTGGGTACCAAGTGCCCCGTGGGTGATGACCTGAGGTCTGATTCAAGATAGCTCCTGTGCTGGTGCTAATGACCTGCCAAGTAACGTTTAGGGGGTTGATGTGGGCTAGGGGAGGAAGCATCAAGCAGGTGGCAAAGAGCATTTGAGTCTGAGTTTTAAGGGATTGTTTCTGATCCGCTCAACTTTCCATCGTGGGATAAAGTCCTCTTTGATGGCTAAGGGGTCTGCCAATTTTGCGTGGGTGTGGTGGACCCAGGAAGCAATGCCGTCAACTTTGAGGGTGGTGGGGGTTGTCAGGATAATGATGTAAGGTCCTTTCCACCGAGGCTCAGTGTCTCCCGCCGGTGTCTTTTGATGTAGACCCTGTTGGAACTTATGTGGTTCTGGAGTAGGTCTGGCCTCATAAATTGCTCTGAGGTGGGACCTGACATCCGAATGGACCCGCTGTCTGGTGTCACAGTGCTGTCAGACATCTGAGGTCTTGATGGAGGCAGGTTTTTCAGGTGAAGACATATGAATACTGCAGACTATGTGCCTGCCACTACTTTCTTACTTCAAGTCGTCCCACGCACGTATTTGGAGCTCTGCAAAGCGCACCATTTCGGTTGGACGCCGCAGGGGAAAGGGGACCTTTTCTATTTCTAAGGTTTAACTCCTGTATAGAAATTTTTATTTATTTTAATTTACTTTATTATTTTTTTTGAGACAGAGTCTCCCTCTGTTGCCCTCGGTAGAGTGCCATGGCGTCACACAGCTCATAGCAACCTCCAGTTCCCGGGCTTAGATGATTCTCCTGCCTCAGCCTCCCAAGTAGCTGGGACTACAGGCGCCTGCCAGAATGTCTGGCTATTTTTTTGTTGCAGTTTGGCCGGGGCTGGGGTTGAACCCGCCACCCTCGGTATATGGGGCTGGTGCCCTACTCACTGAGACCCAGGCACCACCCTACTCTTTTTTTCATACAAAAGGTTTTTGAAAATAGTTATTAAGCTCAGTTAATGTTTGTAAACCTGATTCCTCATACCAAAGTTGAGATAAATTCACAGGTAACATTACAAAAGAAGGTTGTTCAATCACAGCATGAAAAGGATTAAAATGATTTACACAGGCTCGGCGCCTGTGGCTCAGCGGGCTAAGGCGCCAGCCATGTAAACCTGAGCTGGCGGGTTCGAATCCAGCCTGGGCCCGCCAACCAACAATGACGGCTGCAACCCAAACAAAAATAGCCGGGCGTTGTGGTGGGCGCCTGTAGTC